>CABFOV010003038.1:28260-43778 GCA_902141375.1 Timema poppense
AGATTTATCTGATTACCAAACCCTTCCTTTACCTATGACAAGACATCTTGTGAATGTGAGGAATTCCAAGCCTCCACCGTGGTTCGGATTCCACGTTAAACTGTAGGTCCTTCATTTCATCTCACAATCACCCTACCATTACACATTAGCGTAATTGCGTATAACCCGAACGGGTTGTAAGACGCGGTGCTAATAATAATATTAATTATACTAATAAGTGTCTGGGCTAGATCAAACTGTATCCCAGTTTGCAGAAGCATTAGCCAGTACTATTGTCTAGGAGACGCCCGAATGTAATAATCATATACCCTTTCTGGAAAGACTTCCCGTGTCCCGATGAGATGAAAGGACGATGACAGTGAATATGACGCGGTGGAGCTAATGAAGATCTTAACCTAACTTAAGGCTTATTAAACCAAACCCTGGTGACCACCGTAGTTATTCCCATTTAGAGAAATATTTCCCGGTATCAGCCGGGAATCAAATCCGTGACCTCTAGATCAGCAGCCAGGAACTTTAACCACTATACCACAAGACCAGTTATCTAAACGATGCAGTCGAGAGACGAACCAATGGGCAATCGTCGCGTTTCAATCCGGAGTAGGGAGTTTAGAGGAAATTGGCATATTAAACAGTTATCAGTCAAGCAGAAAGTCGTACAGAAAAGGATACTCAATCACACGACCAATTAGACTGATTTATTCACCCATTGTTTGTCTAAACTCACTACCCGAACAGAGATGTCCACGCCCCGTCACGTATTGTCTAACGGACAACAGAATATGTCGCGTTTATTCTTTTCAGGGGAGGGATAGAAATACTTGGAATAACCGCAACAAATAAGAGAGCATGGAAATACCCGGCATCTTCTAGGTGAGGATTGAATATTGGCATAATTTATAGAGGATCTTGGCGAGGGTGAAGGGAGGGAGGGTGTTAAAACAAAGATTACAATCGGTTCAAAAATAACATACATTTAAATAAAAATAAGGATAATTTTTGGGCGACAATGTTTTCCATGAACCACTTCGGTGGTCGATGATCTAAAATAGGCATATCAAACATTTGGCCCGACCCATTATGTGCGGCCAGGGAAACTTTTGATGAACCAACACACAATGAGGACTATTCTTCTTTTCATAAACGTTATAGAAACACACCACTTAAGGTTATGACATTTGAAAATTGATCATTATTTAGGGTTAACTACTAAGAAGAGTTATTTGGGTGTTCCAAATTTTAGCTCTTTAGTCATCATAATTTGATTTTTAAAAAATAAGTTAAATTTTCTCATCAAATATGTGAGCTTTTAGGCAGTACCTTCATGTGTGAACAGTTGTTTTCTCTTTTAAACAGTAACAAAGAGCCTAAAGATCACGGTTTACGAACACGAGTTTATCATTAATAATATGGAAGTGGTCTGTCAGACACCTTAGCTCAGTCGGTAGCATGTCTATCCACTGTGATAATGGTCCTGAGCTCGACTTCCGGTATGGCCGAAAAATGTATCATTGTAAAATGTGGGTTTTCCTTTTCACAGTGATGAATTCACGGCCGGGGGTTTGGGTGTTGGGTCTGTCTACGTTCGTTTATAAGTCGTGTGCTGATTTAGTCAGTCGACTCAGAAAGTGCACGTTGAATAACTTCAATAAATGAAATGCAAATTTATGGAAGTCACCTCAACACACTCTTTTATAAAAGCGTCACTCTTGCAATTGAAAGAAGTGGTCCGCCCTCTTGGCTGAGTAAGTAGATCTGCTTACCAGGCGAAGAGGCCCCCGGTTCATTTCCTGATACAGGCAGGGTTTTTACATAATCCGACACCTTAGCTCAGTCGTCTATCCACTGAACTCGGGTTCGATTGTCGGCATGGCAAAAAAAAATCTTCGGTGAAATGTGGGTTTAGCCTTTCCCGGTGATGAATTAAGGGTCGGGGACTGGATGTTGTGCCTGTCCTAGTCTTAAGTTAGACTATAAGGCACATGAACTATGACAGGCCTAGAAACCCGGTAATGGAAGATATATGGTTTGAATAAAAAAGTTACCCAGGCCGTAGGCTGGAAACAGTGATGGAAGTAAAATAAAGATTGGAACTGACTATAACTGGGAGATCGGAGTTCGAATCATGGTCAGGTATACTTACGGTGGTTTTTCCTAGATAGTATCCCTACAATCTCCAAGCAAATGCATATAAATTTGCTGTAAATTATAGCTTTCACATTCCTAGCTCATTAGTGTAAATATGTAGTAGGTGGTTTGAACGGGTAGTAGTAACACACACACAAAACCTATATGGGAAGTTTTTTTCTAACACGTCTTACTACCCCCTCCGTGGGTAACATTGATTTGCAATATAGTATGTTTTTTCTCCAACATTGTTTGTAGGGAGCGATTTACTACAGAGATAACATATATTATTTAACTACAAGCATCGCATAACTTGTTTATACGTTGTACTAACGTAGTAGCACAAACATTAAATCGTTTTACGTTGGAAAAAGAATACTAACAAAACCAAACCATAATTACTGAAATCAAATCGACTTAAATTTAAGCCTAGTCCACTCCCACTAAACATAAATCTATTGAATACCAAAGATAATGACAGTTACTCGCAAATGTATGAGTGTGGGTTGGGCCTACAGGGTAATACAATAAAGTTTTTTTTAGCGAAAATATTCTAGCACAACCAGCTTTATACATTTATAATTATAAAAACGAATAAGTTATCATTATGTAAATGATTTACACTTTATTAAATAAAGGTTTCTAGTGTTTTATGTTGATATAGGCATATATATATATATATATATATATGTGTGTGTGTGTTTTTCGAGACTCTTGGTACAAATTTAATGGGAGATAGGGAACACTAAAACAAACCTTTTTTGTTGATGAATGTATATCCGCAGACGTCACCCTTAGGTGCTAGAAGGCGCTGTTTGTACATCAATTAAAGGCAAAAAGTGTGAATAACTTTTTTTTTATTCACAGCAGTCCTACAGCTCAATTGCTCAAATGAGCGACCGCCAACAATAATGCATGTCTGACAGCGTCGACGCATTGATTGCTGTAGGCTACATTTTCAGAGTCCACAGCCCCATGTGCTAGATGCATGTCACCCATCTCAGAATACGTGAAATACCCAATGTTACACATACGAATGACAGCGGCAAACAAAATTGCGATTTGATACCTTTATCATCAAAGGTTGACGTTTGCGGACATTGTACAAAGAGTTTCGAATCACCCTGTGTGTATATATAAACACCCTGTGTATATTATATTGTAACCGCCTCTTAACTCTTGATCGCAATTTGTAATGTAAATACTGTCTAAGTAGACCATCTACTGTCAGGAGCAACAACATTCAATATCGAAACAATAACAATAATTCAAGATAACATAAACAAAATGTTAAATCATTCAGTGCCAAGAAAACTTTTTGTCGCGCGTGTTAAAACGATAATATTTGCATCTCGAAAATACGCATTTGCTGTTGATTTGTCAGGAACTAGTATGTTAAGGGGTAATAAATAGACTCCCTCCTAGTGATTAAATATACAATAGACGTCTTATGTCTAACTCGTGATTTAACCGCAGGTGACTCAACCGTAAGAGACTCATCAGTAGAAGTTCGATGTCTTATACGCGTTAGAACTTAGTGACGAAGGCCAGATCTATTGAACTAGCTGAGAGGATCACGACCCAAGTGTAGTTAACTGACTTAACATAGAAACCGTGTAGCGAGGCCACCATGGCGAGGCTTGAGCGGGCCTCCCGGGTCTCAACCCAGGACCTACTTACATTCATACAGGTTGCTGACATGACGGTCTTACTTCAAACTTACCTCTTGTTTTAGGCATGACTTACCATCACATTATGCTATTCATTTGTCATAATATGACTCTTTCTAGTACCTTTTTTCCGCCAATAAAATCCTTTAAAACCAGTTTTTTATTCATTATTATCAATCGCTCCCTCCGCGGCCATCCCGGACGAGAACCGCCTTAGGGGAGGCGGGTAGAGACTACACATACACACACACACGCTTTTATTTTATGTTATTGCTTAATGGCTTCCAGTTATAAATGTATCCTAGTTCGTGGGATAAAAGTAAAGGACAACAGGTTTTTGTAGGAGAGTAGGCCCTACTAGATTTTAAGGGCCATAAAACCCAAACCAGAGAATTATATTATTATAAACTTAACCTTTAATTATTTATCCGCGGTATTATAATCCTGTGTAATCGCCCTCTAAATAGACCGTCACGATTTCCGGAAGAAAAATTGAGATACAATAAACGAAAAACCAAAACCGGAAGGAGAAGCGGTTAAAGACCACAGTCTCAACTTATCCGGGTTTTGTTTCCGGTGACGTGGAGATCGGGTTTCAAATCCCGGTGGGGTGTAACCGAGGTTATAATTTCTTAGGTGGTTTTCTAACTAACATCCACACAGATGCGGGTATCATTACTCTTAAACTGTACTTATTTCATCCTTATTCCATTAGTGTGAATATTCGAATAGCTTGGACGGATAGTAAGACTGAGACCCGTTTCAGTTGTTACTCTCACAATAAACAAGTCTGCCGATGACGGGGAGATCGGGGTTCGAGTCCCAGTCAGGTGCACTGAGGAGGGTTTTTTACCTACGTGTTTTTTCACTCCTCCTTCACGCAAATCCGGATAAACTTCCTCTAAATCCAACCTTCCTTATCCCTAAAACACTATCGTAATTATTACATATACGAATAACCCGAATGGATAATAAGACGCACTGACAAAAAAACAAGTTCAGGGCCACTGTATTTGTTCGTTTTCCTGTGATCACAACAGAAACCGGCTTGAAATTGTTGCTCCGCATGCTATTTGAGGTAATGAATATACACTTTGTGAATAGACTGATTATATCAGCAAACTTATAAAACTAATGTAAATCTCCTCCTCAACATAATTGTCTACCATGCCGGGGATCAGACTCGGGACCTTTAGTCAAAAGACACGTTACCGACTGAGCTAAGGTGTCGGACTCGCGCGCTATTTAATCACAAGACTCTTTTACGGGCCGCGTGGCGTTTATTGGCTTACAAACCCGTCCAATCTGTCTTGAGGTGAACGAACCCTCTTGGGATTCTTACGGTTGAAATGTGCCCAGTCTTGTGACCCGGGAAGGAGTCATGTGTGGGATCCCTCCCCCCCTCCCCGCCACATATTCATATGTTCGCACGGGCACTGGGTAAAACGCCAAGGAGAAGTGGTGAGGGGTTGAATTCCACAACTGTAAGACACTTCGGTTGTTCAATACGGCGTATTTTTTTTAAATTGCACTTTATTTTCCTACAACAGTCGTTTCTATTATTTACGTGCCTGCTGATTATCTATAAACATGTCATCATCTTGTTACTCTACCAGAACCGGTCTTGCACTTGGCAGCAAGGTCATCCACTCACGTTGCCAAATAAATAAAATAACCTTCATTCGTCTTGGAATGTAAATAGGATAATTTGTAAGCAAAATAACGATCCTAATTTAATAGTTTTAACTATACTTTTATCACCGCGTCTCATTACTCCATCTTATAAACATATTGTATACTGATTACGATCAAATGTTTGGGGTAGTTAAGTGCTTCGTCATTTGCGCGGAAATAGATCGGAAAACCACTCTAAATACACTCAACCAGTATTCGACCCAGACCTCCCCGTCATTAGCAGTCCGGATTATCATGAGAGTGACACCTTTAGACCGTTTGACTACCGATGCTAGTGAGCTCTAAATCACTAAAAGAAACTACTCAAGGACCAGTTTCAAAGTCAGACTTAGTACAATACCGCCAAAACCAGACTGGAATGAGCCAGTTTCACAAGCGAAAGTGGTCCATTCCATTCTGGTCTTGGTAGGTACTGTCTTGTATTTGAAATATATATAAGAGAGAGAGAGAGGAAATACGCCAAATATGTAATACCGTTTTCATTTTACTTAGTAAAATTCAAATAATGGCATTCTTGTTTAGTCTATTAGCAATAACTAAATTATTATTTTTTAATTCAATAAAAATAATGTTATAAAAATTAAACTGTAAAACAAAACATTTTTGTCAGGAAAATAAGTGTTAAAAATATGGCATGTCTTTTTTTATATATATAAACCTAAGATCTTCATTATTTTACATGGATTATGTTAAAAGTCAATGCTATTGATTAATTGAACAGTATTATAATGTAACGTATAAAAGAGTTTGATAAATAAACTAAAATAAAAAAAACTTATTTTAAATAAATAACCAAAATGTTATTAGCAAAAATCACATACAAAGTAGTTTGCTTCAGCTCATGAACATTCCACATGTGCCCATTCCTTGGACACAACACATTTGATCCACTCTTCACCTTTTTTGTCTTCGGAAAACGTCGCAAAACAAATAATCCCCGTCTTCATCACTTGGATTGGTCAGTCCAAGGAGACTCATTAGTACACTCTCATCATAAGAGGAATCTGAGGTTGTTTCTCGTCTTACTATTTGTATTTTCATCTTTACCTGTTTCATAGGTTTGCTGTCTTTTACTGAAGTCATTTTGTTTTTTATGTTTACTTTTTTTTTATTTCCTTGTTTCTTTTGTTTCAAGTTCTTGCTGCATTGTGGTTTTTCATCACAAGATGGTACCTTGGATTTAGGTTGCTGTAGTAGATTCTGTTTCGCTGCTATGGAACCTTTAGGCACTTTGCTTAAAATAGATTCCTCAAGCTCTGCTTTAAATGGAGATGATGTGACTATTGCAGCTTTTCCTACTGGCCTACCTATATGAGGTCTTTTCTTACCTGAAATTTTAGGGATAGGGTTGAGAACCAATCAAATAATCGCTAGCCTCATCACTTAGTAGTCCTAAGCGTATACCTAATGCATGGTCGATAGAGGGCTGGTTCACAGGTGGCTAATATGCCCCTTCTATTTCTGAGGCAAGAAATCAAATGGCTGAAATACATTTCTGTTTGGTGGGTAGATTCCAGTGACTTGACAACCCACGGCGATCGACCCCATGTGAACTTTCAAATAGGCTTTGCAGAAGAGCTCGGCAATGTCAAAAGGGGATACTGGCCTTCCATTATTCCTCACAAACATTTTAATCTCTTCACTTTAATGCGTCTTCAGAGGTCCCATAAAGAATTTGTCAAGCGATTGCATTTTGTGGGTGGAGTGTGGGGGCAAAGAAATAATCTGCACATGGTTTTCCTTAGCCAGGTCAATAACTTCAATATTTCGAGGTTGGATTGGACGATCGAAAGACCAGTCTCGTCTATATTGAACACTCGATCAACTGGATACTTGTGTATTTCAAACAAGGATTCTAACAACAACAACAACAGCAACAAAATCTACCTTTGCCTTATTGAACCCTTTTGTCCTTGCAAAGTAAGTTCCAGTTGGTTTACTGAGAGATATATTTTAGTGGCGTTGAAGAAGCAACCTAAGCCACTTCCATCCAGCACGCTCTTTCTGTTCAGAAAATGGATTCGGCAGAGTGTTTGACCTTGCTAACTGAAAGGCAAGTAGTTTTATGTCTCCTCTAGTCAATCCAAACAATTTCACTTCCATGGTCTTAATGTGCTCAACTAGTTTACATTCTAGCTCACTTGACAACATAGATGGACGTACTAATTTAGTGGAAACAGCTGCCGCAGTGATTACATCTTTTTTTTTGAAAGGCGAAATAGGGTTGGCCTTGGAACACCGTAGGTGTCTGCTGCCACCTTGAACCCCATGGATCCACTTTTGATAACTTCAATGGCATTCTTCATGTCTTCAGGGCTCCATTTCTTTCGAGGATTTTCAACCCTCTTCTTTTTTGGAGTTGGCACTATCCTGAAATAAAAATAATATAAAATACCTTGAACATATTTTTACTTATAATTACAGTGAATATTAAAAAAAACAATGTTTTAATGGCTTCAAAAATATTTTTGCTGCGGTAAAAAAGTAGTCTAATTATGGAATATTGTTTCATTTTAAGGCACTTGCCATATACATAGACACAACGTGTGCAAGGCTAATGCTATCTTAAAAACATTCATGTATATATATTCAAACAACTAACTTAGTAACATGCTGTATTTGACTAATCAAAATAATTAATATAGTACTAACCTTCAAAATAGTAATAGGCAGCGTTTACAATCCAAACAAGCGTGGAGCATAGGAAGATCGACCGGCATCACTGACCTTCACAAGCCAGATTACAGGACAGCCACCCTTTAAATTCAAGCTATCTTCCCCACGCTACCAACCTTAGTTTTATAGATATCCTCCTATTCCATATTAGGCCAATATTCCATATACGGCGTACTTCCTATATATATATAACAATTAGCACCACGTTTTACCAGCACCTGTTCAAGTTACAAGCGTATGTAGATATTAATTACGCAAGAAGTTAGGGATGAGTAAGGTTGAACTTAGAGTACGTGTACCCGCATCTGCGGGGAGGGAGAGTGGAAAACAATTTTGGAAAAAACTCCGATCTCCCTGACATCGTCAGTATAGTCCAGCACGAGAGTGACGCCTTAGACCATGTGGACATTAAAGCAGGTTGATTTAGTATAGCGCTGCACTTGAGGCGTACTCAACCTGACCATGAAACTAACCCTTTGCCATTTATAATCTAGCCCGCATTGGTGGGCACGTGGACTATAAGTCTGGTTTTCCAATGGCGGGGTATACTGGGTTCAAATCCGAGCCGGGTGTACTGAGGGTGGTTTTTCTTGGTTATCCACTCACCTTTCATGCGAATGTGTGAAACGTATTTTTTGTGGTCAACATTGATAACATTTTACCATAATTAGTATCAATGATAGTATATAGAAGGGAGGAGGGGGGGAGGAACAACCGGATGCTCTATACTGAAGAAAATGGACAATGTGTGTTAAAGTTTCTTGTTTGGAGAACACCAAAATGACATTATCTTCAAAAAGTGAAAAATATGTAGTATGAAGTTTGCCTTCATTTAACTAGTGATTATTTACTTTTAAATTAAAGCGATATTTTTCAAGCTACTAATCGTCCAATCGTTTCGGCCTCACCCTGTATATCAAGAGTGACAGCAATAGATAACATGACCTGACGTAAGAATATGTGAAAGTAGATCCAGTACCTAACTTTTCTAACTGTCAGATAAGGTTCTGCCTCTCACGGTGACAAACTAGGTCCATTGCAGGTTCGCCCAAGGTAAATCCTCTCGATGGATGTATTGTCTTATTTGTTTTCATCCCGTCATGCCCTGTTGTTGAGCATGCAATGCACAGGTACTTCGACGTGTGTCCGATGCTGGCTCGTGATTGGTCCGTCAGAGCCGCTGTGGGATGGGCCAGACGGACAAACATCGCCAACACAGGTCCTCTCTGTCTAACGTGGTGAGTTATGTTGGAAATACCAGGCTTGAACACCTACATTGGTGGTCGCGCATTACTCTCACCGAGCGAAGGAAAAAGTTCGAATATTTGAACGAAGACACTTCGAGGGAATTTTGTCCTTAAATGTTTTTATTCCTTTCCTTACCCACAAATGTGGTTACGTTTGAGAGAACCCGATAATCCGTGGTTCTATATTATTTGAGAGGTAGTAACACATTTTGTTTTTGTAAGGATTGTCTAGGAAATTCTATATCTACCAGAGTCCGTTGTATAGTCGCTAGTCTCTCTCCTAAATTGTGTGTCTGTCTTGTTTATTGTGTAGGGACTTTTTTACACGTGTTCTTTTAGTCATAATTGCCACTCTCAGCAAATTATTTTAACATTTTATTCCCTGTTATTCGAGTTACTCAATTATTAGAGGTTCATGGGATCGAAACTACCTCGGATTATCGAAAACTCGGACTATACGAAATAACACACACACAAACATAGCCTCCCCCCCCCCCTCCACACACATATAGGTGTATAATGTTATATATAATATGTACGTTAACTCCCCTAATAAAACATAAATATATTTTCGGATCAATGAACCGGTAACTGTCGACTTCTCCCAGTTTGATTCTAGTATTTGGCCTTGGTTTCCGTCAGACGTTAGTTGACGGAGCAAGACAGGAGGAGCAGGAGAGATTTCGGGTCCGGTTGGCTGAAAAGTGGATTCATTTAGTTATGCGATGACGAGATAATTGGTGCCGCCAACCTCTCGATACAAATATTACTGAAACACTTGTAGAGCTCGACCGGGGTGGCGACTAGATTCTTGTTAAGTTATTCCTAAAATGTTTTGTTTTATAGTTTACCAGGTCTTCTAGGAGTTATTATTACTATTGCTATTATTATTATTATTATTGTTAGCACCGCGTCTTACTACCCGTTCGGGTTATACGCACTTACGCTAATGTGTAATGGTAGGGTGATTGTGAGACGAAATGAAGGACCTACAGTTTAACGTGGAATTCGAACCACGGTGGAGACCTGGCATTCCCCACATTCACAAGATGTCTTGTCAGAGGTGAAGTAAGGGTTTGGTAATCAGATAAATCTTTGCCGGGACCGAGGATTGAACCCCGGCCGCCAGCATAGAAGTCTGACACCTTACCCCTAGACCACCAGGTCACCCTACTATTGATATTATTATTAATACTATGAATATTATTATCAATAATATTATGAATATTATTATTAGTACTATTACTCACAACAGTGATAAAATCAGAATCAAATAAAAATCAAATTTGAATTAATAGTGTGGGCACCATTTAAATTGGATTAATTTCAAATTTCAAAAGATACAGTTTAAATAACGTGTTTTTTCGAGTGAACCATTGAAATATTTTTAAATATCTTATTTATTAGTGCAAAGAGGTTAGACTATTTTCTATGAAAAAAAGAAAATCGATTTAAGTAAGACTTTATTCACTACGTTTAATTATAGATTTTATTTTTCTTATAAATTGTGCACTTAACGCTAATCACTAATAGTGTTAGTTATGCGTTATGGATGAATGTAAATCAGCCAAAGGGCAGTTTGTTGTGACCGAGTGAATCTAAAGGTGGAGGTGGAGTCGAGTCGAGGGTAAAGGTTTTAACTCGGATCCACCTTTTGCTTCGCTCAGCCACGTTCTTGCATAATGGCTTGAGTTCTTCAGTTCGTCTTTTCCTTCAATGCCAATAACGGGCTGCTAATTAAAGTACCCAGTTAAATGTCACGAAGTGTTAATGATAAAAACTTTGCGCCGATATATTAATAAATTTGTTACCTGCTTTGGTGGCCGAATGATTTAAGGCGTCACTCTCGAAATAGACTGGTCTGCCGATGACAGGGAGATCGGGGATCGAATACGAGTCAGGTCTACTGAGGGTAGTTTTTCTTAAACAGTTTCAAGCATCCCTCCACGCAAATGCGGCACACTTTCTTTAAATTCAACCTTCCGCATCACTAACTCATTATTGTAATTAGTACATAGGCCTAAGCGTATAACTTTAACCGGTAGTAAGGCGCGGTAATACAGAAAAAGAGTTTATTTGATTAAGAACCTAAAACTAGATCCAAATTTGTACAATTAGTAGTTATTAATGTTAAGTTAATTTTTTTAAACTAAGTTATGTCAGTTAATATATATAAAAATTATTTGTTCAAAATATACGTGGGAATTTTTTAAATTTAATTTAGGTAAAGTCTTATTTAAACCTATAGTATAATAATATTTTCAAAACTAATTTTAGAATAAAACATATTAAAAATATTGTTTAGTCTAGATTTTAATAATGTTTTCAAAGTAAAATTTAAAACATAATTTAGGAAAAGTAATATTTTGCCAATAGGCCCTACTGTAATAATATTTTTTAAATAAAATTTAGAAAAAAGTAATTTTAGTTTATATTGTAATTATATTTTTCAAAGTAAAATTTAAAAAAGAATTAAGAAAAGTAATATTTATCCCATATTGTATTAGTATTTTCAAAGTTTCTAGTGAATTAATTATTTTGATTCCTTTTTTCGTAACCACATATTAACAATATTAAAAGTGTTGGCTTCATCTGGGGACATTCTCGTGAGGTTGGTAACACTGATCTTAGCACGGGGTCAGTCGTGAGTACCGGGTAATAAAATGAAACTATTTGATCCCCCTCGGAAGATTACACTCGTACGTTACTTTTTTACTGAAGTTGAAGAATCGAGGACACCAGGTGTCAGGCTTCAGAGTTCATTGGCGCCTCTAAAAGGTTAATTTATCATGAATAATTTTCTGGATAGAAATATTTATAAAGACTGGATAAAATAAGCTAAAGTATACATCACCAGACATAGGCATAAATACTTGGCAAAAACAAAAATACACACCCATTTTGTTGCGTTTTTGTGTGTACAGGACTAAGATTTTTAAAAAAACACGCTTTTATACCGCCTTTAGTGGCCGTATGGTCTAAGGAAGCCATCACTCTCGCAATAGACCTGACTGCCGATGACGGGGAGTTCAAAGTTCGAGTACCAGTCGGGTGTACTGAGGGTGATTTTCTCTTTAGAGTTTTACACTCCATATCCACCTATCATTTTATGAAAAAACAACTGTATTTAGACCTATATAAAACGCTATTTTGTTGCTGAACTATTTTTATTTAGCATTTCTTGACGAGAAATGGGATTTTAATTTTACCAGGTTGACCACAAAGTATAGCCTAGAATAGAAAGATTTTGACCTAAAACTATAGCTCAATCACCCACAAATGTTTTAACTTGACGATAAATGACATTTTTTGTGATTAAATCAACAAAATAATTTAAAAATATATCTTTGAAATAATTGGTTTTACATTAAAAGTCTTAAGAAATAGTCTGTGCAGCAAAAAAAAACTATTTTACGTTTTATTGACCTCAATAGAAAGTTAAATCGAACCAAAATTAAATATACATTAATATTTTATATTCTGAAAATTGAAAAATTACACCTGGACACGGGAATCGAATTGCCGTTAGAGCATTGGCGTACTAAGCCAAAGGTCCCGGGTTCGATTCCCGTGTCCAGGTGTCATTTTTCGATTTTCAGAATATTATAGCTAGATGGAGAATTACTAACTAAAAAGCATAAATAATAGCTTCGGCTATTTGATTCATTAATATATTAGTCTGCTCTTTCTGGAAATATATACTTTTATGTGAGTTGTATAATCAATTTGAGCAATAAAATTATTATAGGCCTACTGACGTAGCTGAGGTAGCCGCATGATCTAACGTGCTACTCTCGTGTTAGAATAGATGGCAAAATACGGGAAGGTCAAGGTTAGATTCCGGTTGGGTGCACTTGGGGTGGTTTTCCTAAACAGTTTTCCACTCTACCTCCAATCAAAAGCGGGTGCATTTCCTCTAAATAAACCTTACTAATCCCTAGAACATGTGTGTGATTAGTACATAGGCATACAACCCGAACGGGTAGTAAGACGCGGGGCTATAAAAAATAAATACAAAGTGAAAATACCAAGAGGTACTAAGATGAAGAGTAGCGTTTGGGGTGTGCCAAATTTTAAAACTAGCTTAAATTGAATCTGAAGAATTCTTTAGTAAAGTGTTTCTCAACATTTTCCCAATAGCGGCCCACTTGATAGCTGTTGGATGCACACGCAGACCATCCAACCTGTCACTTGTCGAGGCAGAAAAATGTTTATCAATCAGTAAATATGACACATTATTAACACATTTTACAGTCCAGTTTTCATGGGGAGAGCCTTATCAGACAGCTAGAAACGATACTACGTCTACTTTCAAGAAAATTCCTGTCATTTATGAATGTCGGCTCGTCCTAATAAAAAAGATTGACTGTACTTGTGAAACAAAGTACAGTTGACTTAGCCTGTCAATCATGTACTGTTTTAATTCAAAGATTGTAAACATTGAAATCATGATGAATCTTTATATTTTATGTTCCACAAAGTTCGGAAAAAAAAAATCCGCCTGTCTTCGGTATGGTTTTGATTGAAGTATTTAAATAAATAATAGTGTAATCACACGGCCTAAATTGAGAGGCGCGCTTGTTTAATATTGTTGTGCACTGGATTATGAATCACAACACTTGTATTGCAAGTTGTTGTGATTGGCTTGTAAACAAATAGAACCTATGCACTGACAACATATACAGCGTGTCAGCATTCCTTGCATTCCAGGCCAGAAGACAGGTTAGATAGTAGTGTATCCCAGCTACAGTAGCCCCATGGCTTCTTTGGTGCTGACTGACAGCTCATAGCTGACTTCTGACGGCTTTGAAAAGTTACCAGACCAAATTATATATCCCTACGCCAAACCATATGATCTGCAAAAACATGTGTTTAGCAGCTGTCACTTCTGACAGTCAAAATTTAGCTATATACCTTAATGTTCAAAAGTCAGCTGTGAACTGTCAGTCAGCACCAAAGAAGCCATGGGGCTACTTTAACAGGGCTGACTAATCAACATCGAGTCTAGGGGATCTCACTGCCCGTTTTGGGGGCTGCGTGGGTTAGGACGTCGGATTATCAGTACTTGTATTGGAGGGCTATCGCTCGAGCCCAGGGTATCGGGGTTCATATACCGTGTAGGATCACCTAGAGGTCAGTCAGGCCATTGTTTATTGCTTGCAATACTTCGTTCTGCCACGAGCTACCAAATAGTCTTTTAAATTCTTTCATATATTAATATTTCACATCAACATCACATTTGTAATATACATAGTAGTACAAATAAAAACCACAAAAACCCAAGCCGAACGTCAATTACGAACCCACACAATAATATACCCTTTCACCCACCCCTCTCCTCCCCTCCCAATCCTCGGCCACAACACATCCTGACAACCATAGGTGTCCACACAGAGGGAAGGAACGGAGTGTGACAGTTTAATTTTGAGTAATTTTCTAAAATTGGCATTGACAAGGATTACAGTTTGAGAAACACTGCCTTAGTAAATAAAGCTAATCAGACCCGTAACGGTGAGCACGGGGGCTAAGACGTCTACCTCATATGATCTGGTTTGCCTGTAATTGAGAAATGGAGGTTCGGATGCCAGGCAAGTGCACTGAAGTGTTTTCGCACTCTCCCATGAGGCAAGTGCAGGTGAACTTGTTCTAAATTCAACCTTCCTCATCCTTAGCACATTGTCGTAAATAGTACACATGCGTGTAATTCGAACGGTTAGGGGGTCATCCTTAAATTACGTAAGGGTCTTAAGTTTTCTTAGGAGGATGAGGTTGAAAAAAAAAGGAAAAGGGGGGGCGGGTCCGAATCCATCTAACGTAAGGTTTATTTTTTATCAATTTTTATGGCGAGACAAAATAAAAAGGTTTTTTGGCATAAAATAAATATAATAATTAAAAAACTTCACTTATATTAAATTTATTAATGAATGATTTTACTGCCATTAAAGTATTCTAAAATTTCAAATACCTCGTTTTATTACTAATACTTATGTCCATAAATAACCAAACGATTAAAATAAACTAATTTATCAAATCGTAAAAAATTATGTAAGATAGAAAAAGGGGGGAGTAGGAGTAGGAAAAGCGGGGAGGGAGGGGGGGGGCA
>CABFOV010003038.1:44209-59444 GCA_902141375.1 Timema poppense
TGGTTCGGATTCCACGTTAAACTGTAGGTCCTTCATTTCATCTCACAATCACCCTACCATTACACATTAGCGTAAGAGCGTATAACCCGAACGGGTAGTAAGACGCGGTGCTAATAATAATAATAATAATAATAATAATAATAATAACCTTGGGGGAAAGGGACTTGCACAAAACACGCTTTATATCTGTTTAATTCTGGTTGGGGGAGGGAGGGGGGTTGAGGGAGGAATGGAAGGGGGCGTGCATGAAAGTAATTTGTCTTGTTACTAAACCTTTTTATCGGCTCTTATAATTTAAAACATAAAACGGTGACAACGATATCGGAGAAAGAAAATTCTCGGAATACTCGTCGCGATTGAAGCGCCGCAACGCACCACAAGCGTCGCGAGACGGGTGGTCCACGTAGCTAGTTCCAGGAACCTAAGCCAGGACCTTATCTCAGTTCTATTAGCAGTCTATTGTGTTACGATTCATTGCTAGGGAATAAAAGGAACTCGAGCTACCTAGAAGTCAAAGACTCATTAACAAACCACCTGACAAGTGTTTCCATTGTTTCACGGGTGAGTATCAACTTGCCGACTTCACAGTGGCTCATGTTTTTACTAGGGGAATACAAATAAGGTAATAATATAAGATAAACTGATGTTTCATTGCACGTGTATTGACAAGATACTATTTAGAACATTAAAATGGGCATCATAATATATTTTAAAGTACAATGTAGTATTTTTGAATTTATAATAAATACACGAGATAAAAATATAATCAATTCCTTAACTTTTTTAAATGCGAATCGTGATTTATATTTATTTGTTTAAATGCAAAATAATTATATGAAAACCGACTATATCATGAAAATAGTTTATTACATAGCTATACATAATTATTATATGAAGCTATTATTTCTGTGATAATTTGGTTTTTTAAAAGTTGTACAGCTGATAGGTCTTAAATAAAACTTAAAATATAGGCCCACTTCTTAAATTCGAGGTGATATGTTATACATTTTTAGCAACTAAAAAGTGTGTATTAATTATACTCTCTTTATACCAAAACATTATTTTTATTCACGGTATTCGGGGTATCTGTGGTAGGATTTTGGAACTATTTAACTTTTGGAAATATTTAAAAAAATACTCCATAGTGTCAGCCCGCAATCGAGCTATACCCACTGCATGTTGTCGGAGACAGTGCCAACGTTTGCGGATAGAGGGTGGCATGTGGTCAGCAGAATGAATCAATGAATCCTCCAGGCCGTTAATTTAGGTTTTCTAGACCGGAGCGGCTACTTCTTTACTAAAGTAACTATTCATTAACTGTCCTCACAAGGCTGAGTTGACCCCGGTCCAGACCCACTGCTTCACAAAAAAAAAAAAAACTGAAAGCACCGTGGATCGAACCCAGAACCTCTGGATCTGTAGCTAAGAAATCTGAACACTAGAATACAGAGGCAGTTTTAGAAAATATAAACACATATATTTTGATAATAACTATCTAATGTGACAGTTGCAGATACCATGACTTGACGTATGAAAACGTTAGAATAGATCTAGTATTTTTTCTAGCAGTCAAATAAGGTTCTTCCTCTAAAAATTGGACCGTACACCTTTATTAGTTTCGAGCTCTTGGGTGTCGTTTCACCATGGGCGTCGCTCAAAATATTTTGCCGCGGCCAAATTAACCTTCACTTAACATAACGTAAGGGGTCACCCTACCATTACACATTAGCGTAAGTGGGTATAGCCCGAACGGGTAGTAAGACGCGGTGCTGATAGTAATAATAATAATTATTATTTTTTTAAATATAAATACATATTTTTCGATCAATTTTGCGTAGAAATTATATTACTAAAAGCTCTCATCTGTCTTACATAGACCCTACTCCACAATGAAAATGACCAACTCAAACATCTTTAATGACTAATCCTAAAAGTAGCTCCTATGCGTGTTTGACCACTTAAAATAAGATACAACCGCCAAAAAAAAATACGGAAAAACACAAACAACACAAGACTCAAAAAATAATAACCCCAAAACATGCTAAAAAAAACACCCCCTACTCCTGTAAATGAATGCATCCCACGAACGTGTGTATGACCCCCACCACCGCCCATTTTACCTCTCCGGTTAAATTACATTAAGCCGTGTAGTGTTTGGAGGAAATGACGTCATACGAATAAGCCATACCAAACCCCGTAACCCCCCCCCGCTCCCCTGAACCATCCGGGTAAAAAGGAAACGACAATCGTACATTCCACCGAAACGAGTACAGAAGAGACAGCGAGTTAAGACGTATAAAATATACCAGAGAGAGAGAAAGATAGGGGGGAAAATAACAGGACCAGAAGCTGAAAACGTGATGCAAAACAGACAAGAGAAGGGAGGACTATACAGTATACATATATAAATTATATGCACCAGCGAGGAAAACGCGTCGTGCACAAAAAAAAAAAAATGCTACAAATGAAAGACAATGGTCCATAAATCAAATGAGGGGAGGGGTGAAGGGAGGTAATAGGCGCATGTCTAGAGAAGACGTTCGCGAAGAGATAAGAGGAAGAGAATAGGCACACGCAAAGAATAAGGAGAGGAAAGAGAAATATGTATGGATATGGTTTTTGAGAGGTCTTCTATAGCCACGTCCCACGCCACAATTACCGAAGACTTGAGATCTGGAACACCCCACCCCCCTCTCCCCCAGCACACAACATATTATACCATTATGCTTGGAGCCAATTAAGCAAATTGCCTCGTGGTGCCTTTTCCCCGCCATAGCAGTCTAGTTATAAACTGTGCGCGCCACTGCACACCTCACGGCTCTAAAAAGGACCCCCACACCCATCGAGGGAGACAGGGAAAAGGAGGGCAGATATATTTACGATACCTTTTACCCGCAGCAGACCCCAGCGCTTTGAATATTGTCCTACTTCACCCTCTCCTATCACCCCCCTCCCCCTCCCATTGTCTTTTCCGCTCTTTATCCAGCAGGATCATGGACGGGGAGGTTTAGGGGCGCTGCTCCAATCTCCCAAGAGTCCTTAGACTGGTTAAAATGAAGCCCAGACGTCCTGTGTCCATCACGCGAGATAGAGAGAGGGATCCGGGCAGAGAGGGAGGGGAGCTCCGGTATTCACAGTTGAGTCACTGTGATTCCATTTAGAGCCATGTGCACAAAGCACGGACGAGAAAACAAAGAAGATAGATATTTGTTTCAGAACTAAAGGAGGCAACGTTATTTCGATATAAAACATATAGACTATAGATTTACTGAGCAAAAACATCAATATATTCAAATCAATGTTTTAGTAGATATTATATTAATTTCGACATTGTAGTAGATATATTCATTTCGATGTTTTAATAGATATTTTATTTCGATGTTTTAGTAGGTATATTTATTTCGATGTTTTAGTAAGTGTATTCATATCGATATTTTAGTAGATAATATATTCATGTCAATGTTTCAGTAGATATATTCATATCGATGTTTTAGTAGGTATAATCGTATAGATGTTTTAGTATTCGATGTATCGATTAATGTATTGGTATTACTTATATTTCATGTCTCAAAGTACGGCTTAGGACTTGAGAATCAAAATATAAATTAAATGATTTTTGTCTTTATTTTTACCAAACGAGCAGAATTTTTTATTTTTATTAAACTTGTATGTTATTTTCAACATCTAAATATAGCATTAAAAAGTGAAAAAATCAAAGAATAGCAGCCATATTAATATCCCGATTCCAGTTCACTCAGACCGATTCAATTAGATCGGTACATTGACCGATATATATCTCGCAATATATCGAAATCCTGTATGAATAAATATATCGATGTATTAGGGAAAACTGCTATTCCTACTTAACATAAAACCAGCCTTCCAAGACCCAACTTTTTCCTCCCAACCGTGTCTTACTACCCATTCAGATTGTGTTATAGGCTACATTAGTACGCTAATAATAGATTGGGGATAATTAAAATATAATTTTAGAAAAATGTATCTAAATTTGCGTGGAGAGAGAGTACGGAAACCATTTTGTAAATAAGAACATCCCTCAATACATCAAACCGGGATTCAAACCTTCATCTCCTCGTCACCGGTGATTCATTCTTAGCATGAGAGTGACACTTAGGACTTAAAATAGTCGACCGACGAAGCAGCTGACTGCTTATTTAAATTTAAATTAACCGTACCGTAGAGACCCACCGCGGTGGTCGCGTGGTCCAATGACAACACAGTGGGACAGCTAATGACGGGGGAGATTGGTGGTTAGAATCCCGGTCGGGTGGACTGAGAGTGGTATTTCCTAAATTCTTTTTCACTATCTCTTCACGAAATGTTGGTACACCTCCTCTAAATTTGAACCTTCTTCACTCCTTACACACTAACGTAATTAGTATATAAGTGTATAACCCGAACGGGTAGTAATGAGTGCTGTTTTTTTAAAAAAAGGTGAAGGGTTATGTTTGCTATCGTTTTATTTTGAGTAGATACATGCAAGGGTTATATCCTCGAGTTAGATGTCCGCCTAGCGTGAACTTGTCTGACGCGTGACACGAATTCACGGCTCATCTGCTTCGTTCGCACCTTATTCCCCTGAACGACGTCCAAGTTGGCAAGGGGTACTCCTTCCTTACAGACCCTCTTTCACTCCTCCTCTGCCAGATCCAGTAAGCTCTCATGACCACAACTGTCAGGGTACTACGATGTCGAAAAAACAATTCTCTAAAATCTGAACTATCCTTTCGTCCTCAAGATTATGATGGATGAATCTTGACGTTATAATGTCCTTCCCCCCCCCCCCATAGGCCTGTACATTTTTTTTGTCGCCCCATCTTACTACCCGTTCAAGTTTTACGCCTGAATGTGTTAGGGTTGAAGAACGTTTATTTTAGAGGAAGTGTAAACATATTTGCTTGGAGGTGGAAAAATCGCACTCCTTCAGGATTCGAAACCCGATCTAACCGTCATCGAAAGTCCAGTCTATTGCGAGAGTGACTTCCACTTATAAAATATAAATTATTTTGAAGTTATGTTCATTGCGCTTTGTCACTGAGACCAAGATCACAACACAAACGTGAATTTTAAATACGGAAATAATCCCTTCTTTACGTCGTAAGTGCGATAACACGTGCTCCTCCGTTCAACTGGAACTTATGAAAACTTGTTTCCGTCACGGCGCGGTTCAAACAACCCTCACAAGTAAAACCCACCCCGTGCAGAAGTTTCCATTCCCCACCCCTACCGACCATCTCGTTAATCCCATGTGTTATTCAGTGTGCGAGCAGCCATTCTGTGGAGAGTAAAAAGAGGGGGTAGCGTTAGGAAGAAGATGAGATGAGTCCTGCAGTATGTAGTAGACCAAGGGGGCAATATTGTACCCCCGGTAACGACGACAAAATAGAAGAGGTTTGGACTAGTGCGAGTGTCCACCGGCGGACGGCAGCAGTATCGCAAGGTTCCGGAGTAATTTCGTCCCCTCTCCGACCCCTACTCTCAAGGTTATTAACACCACAACAATCCCGCGTCGCGTCGCGTTATTACGGGCGTCCGAGATGGATAGAGACGGTCGGTCGGTCTGTCCGAGGCTCTTAGCCTCTCGAACCAACCGCCGGACAACAGTTAAAAGTAATGGAGGGACAAATAAGACAAGTCCGCGCGACTCGGTGGGAGGGGGAAGGGATGAAAAGAGAGAGAGAGAGAGAATTACTCGTTAGGAGGGGGAAGGGATGAAGAGAGAGAGAGAATTACTCGGTGGGAGGAGAGGAGGTAGAACGAGAGAGGAGGACAATCGACCAACTTTCAAATAAAACCCAGCATTCAAAACTGTAAGTCATCACAATAATTTTGGTTGTTTACTTGAAATTTAACGATATTACTTTTAGGAAATATCTCGAAGCTTATAAAATAAGCCTCACTCATGGCTTTGCCAAATATGATTGACAGAAGTATGAACCCTAGAACACCTCTTCAGTGCTGCCTAGGCTTTATAGATGACGGTTGAAACTGTTGAGGATCCAACTAACATTCGAGCTGAGGTAATATTAATGTTATATTGTGTTGAAAGCCTGAACCAGACAAATAAACACTCCACAATAATATAACAAAGTTATTACAATCGGCTTAATTTGTATATATATTTACAGTTACGGGTCTAAGCAATAATATTGAAATAAAGACACACTTTCAAGCTATAAAAAGGGATGAAACTATGACAGTAGCAGTTGGTTGGAAGGTGGGGCGTGAGGGGTGGACTAGATACGCTCTTGTCCCCAGTTCGAGGTAGAGTTAGATCACCCATATAAACGCACAGAAGGACTGTTTGGTAGAATGAATGATTTGGACTGGCGACTATTTTTGAACTTAATCAATTATGACTGACTACATCACATCGTCACCCACGAATGCAAGGGTTCTATCACCAAAAGTGTTAAATTTGAGATATCTTGTGTTTACGTTTGTTTAGAATGTACATGGCCCACCAGGGTGACCTGGCGGTCTAGGGGTAGGGTGTCAGACTTCTATGCTGGCGGCCGGGGTTCAATCCTCGGTCCCGGCACAGATTTACGTTCGGGTTATACGCACTTACGCTAATGTGTAATGGTAGGGTGATTGTGAGATGAAATGGAGGACTTACAGTTTAACATGGGATCTAAGCCACGGCGAAGGCCTGGCATCCTAAAAAGATACAAACTGAAGTTGTCACCTAGTAACATTGGTTTTATACACAAGGTCAAACTTCAATGCTCTTTTACACAAAAAGTGGAAAATTGGACATAGAACACTTGCATTCTCAGGTGACGAATTGTACTATAGATAACATGTATGACTATTTTCAATGCTCCTATCCAACAATCCCTCCCTGCAAATGGCCAGCCTGACAAATTGTTCACGCGGTAGCGACAATACGTGTATTAAACAACTTAATCATAAAACGTCGGTAGGAGACCTAAAAGTCCGTTCACCGTAGGAATTGTTTTCTGAAAGGCCTTTTTCCCTACCAGAAATCTATTATATAGTAGGATATTGGTAGGAAAAAAGTGGAAGAGAAGGCTAACACCTTAAATTCGCCAGATAAATAAAGGCTATTATTATTATTATTATTATTATTATTATAAGTAGCACAAACGCAGAGAAAGCGATCAAGGAGTACATTAAGCCGGTCACGATTCAAACCCAAGACGTCCGGTGACATACACCGTGTGCAATTACATACTTCGGATTGTTTTGAGTTTTTAACCTTACAGGCTAATCTTCATTGAAAAGGTATTAAAAAAAACATAAATTTATTTTTTGCAGTCAACATTGAAAATATTTTACTATATTATGTATTGATAGTATCTATCAAAAGCGACATATACAGATCATATGGCTTTACGTATGAATAAGTGAAAGCCGATCTAGTAGCTCTCCTAGTTATCAAATAAGGTTCTTCATAATAAGCAATGAACTGTTCGCCCACGATGAATATGGCTGAGGCTTAGGGGGGAAAAAATTAAGTTTACTCGCATTGGTGGTCGCACGGTCTAAGGCACCCCTCTCACAATTACCAAAAACGAGGCGATAAAGATTCGAATCTCAGTAACTTGTAGTGTCTACTGAAGGTATTTATCGACAAATAATTTAAGATATTGGTTTCCTTCCCACGAATGCGTGTGCATTTCCTCCAATACTACCTGCCCCATTTCTTTTTTTTTTCCTGCCAAGTCTTACTAGCCATCCAGACTACCCTCATTTAATCACGCTCATGAGGTAAGGATGAGTAAGTTGGCCGGAGAGTGGAAAACTATTTAAGTGAGAAAAAAAAAACCATCGGGACCTTTCTGTTATTGACAAATTACACTGGAAGAGATTGACGGTTAGTCCGCGTTCTCACCAATCACCTTAAATTGTTCTTAGTTCTTGTTTTAATACTAAGTTTTTTTATATTCTAAAGCCTAATAAAACGAACATTTGTGTTTAAATCTAAAGCAAATAAAAGGTTCGAGAAAACGTTAAGAATAACATAAAAGGAAAGTAGAGAAAAGGGGGAGAAGAAGTGAGATTTATGAGAGAACGAGAGATGAGGGGGAGGGAAGGGAAAGAGTTTGGGGATGGAGAGTGATTGAGATCGAGAGAGTGAAGGAGTGTAGTGAGTGAAGTGAGTGATAAGGCCAACCAGGATGGCTGATGAGATTCCGGTTCGTGAGCGTGGTAATGACACGCCTCGAAGATCTTTCAGTGGCGCGAGAGAGAGAAAGGAACATAGAGAGAGAGAGGGACAGAGTAGGAGAAAGAGTGACGAGAGAAGGAGATTAGCACGAACATGGCGGGGGCGAGACTTAACAAACATGCGCGCCCATCAAAGCCAACGATTGTCATTTTATAGAAACATTTACTGGGATATATAATTTCGTTTCAAAGGTCGTATAGTTTTGCGATGGGTACTTCATGAAAGTGCTCGTGGGTGTAACGTCATCATTATTTTGTTATTAACTACCTACTTAACACCCGCTTCGGTGGCCACACGCTCGAAAAGGAGACAGACTGCCGATGACGGGGAAATTGTGGTTCAAGTCCCGGTTGGGTGTATTGAGGGTACACTCTCTCTAAAATCCAATCTTTCTGACCCCTAGTACATTAGTGTAATTGGTATATGGGTGTATAACCCGAACGCGAGTTAACCGCATGGGTGAGCGCACAGATTAAACTTATATAATTGGGGTTCGTATAGTTTTGTCCTCCCTAAATGGTTCCCAACTCTCCATTCACGTTAATGTAGGTACATTTTCCTA
Source organism: Timema poppense (assembly GCA_902141375.1). Classification (NCBI taxonomy): domain Eukaryota; kingdom Metazoa; phylum Arthropoda; class Insecta; order Phasmatodea; family Timematidae; genus Timema; species Timema poppense. Next base: position 52,987 of record CABFOV010003038.1, read on the forward strand.
TAGATTCTACCTACCTGATCCCTACCAAAATAATGTAATTAAATTCTTATAGTCCGAACGGGTAAGTGAGAGTCGGTAGAGGAAAAAATAAACAGTTTAGGTTAAGACCGACAGAAACTTTTTTTTGACTATTTTTTAATTTCATTATACCATTTAATTAATCAATAATAAAATAGTAATATAAGGAACGTTACAATTTAAGGAACACGATGGATTAATTTACATTATATAAATAACCTAAATGTTTATTAATTAAAATAAATGGTACGGATATCCGCACGGACTTTCTCACTCTATTCTTTAAAATTGGATATATATATACACCCATAACTCGTAATCTATGTATAACGAAATAATATACACTAGCAAACCCAAGCATCAATTGCACTATACTAATGTAAAACATTTTTTGAGTCCCAGTTTTAAATTTTATAATTTTAATTTTAAATAATTAATGTCCTCATTTGTATGTTTGCACCAATAAAAAATATTAATATTGGGTCCACAAGGGTCAACACTTTGTATTAAAATTTCGACTTCCGGTTGAAATTTTCTACATTTTAATAGGTGTTGCACTTCATGTCATCGTATTGCTATTAAATTCCTCATTTAAAAATTATGACTAATAAAAAATGTATATATGGACTATTGAGTCTAAAACGGATATAGATCATTGTTGTACAAACATTTTTCCTAAGAGGTTTAAGGAAAAACAACAAACTTTTTGAGAGACTTGCTTATATTTATTACTCTATGTCATTGGAGAATTATTGCGTTAAGACTTTAATATCTCTACAACTAACGCTCACAAAATTGTATTAATATATTTGCCAATATCTCAGAAACTGTTGGTTTTATAAAAATATATTTCATATACAAGTTTTTTTATTTTTAATAGTACTACAATTTTGCAACTATAAGCTATTTAGTATCTCAAAGAGTTGTGGAGATACGGAAATTTCCGCTTCTGTAAAGTACCCTAGAAGTAATTTTCATGGGAAAATTAAAATAGCCATTTTATTTATAATTTTAATCAACGCCTCTATACGAATTTTAATCAAAATCGTTAGAGCCGAATTTTTCACTTTTTACTAAACTACTTCTAATTTTAGAGACAGACGTCATTGCAAAACCCACTTATTAGGGCTCGGGGGTTCATGAGACGTCGGCATCCATCAACATTTTGGGTTAGATTTTTTTTTTTACGGTCGCAATACTTTACCTTTTAGTGTTTGAAAAGTTAAAACATAGGCCTATTGCGTATGAAAGTTATTGGTTTTATAAAAATATGTTTCGAATAAAAGATTTGTATTATAAATAGTCCTACATATTTGCAATGATAAGTAATTTCATATCTCAAATAGTTTCGGAGATATGATAAAAAGGTGAGAATTTACGCATTAGACCGGAGCCCTTAAAGTCATTTTGCCGAAATATTGAGAATAGTCATTTTGTTTGGAATATCTATAAATGAAATTTAATTAAAATCGTTAGAGCCAATTTTGAGTAAATAGGTTTTTTTTTCTCTTTTGGCCCTTCAGTAAACTACCCTTAATTTTAGGGTTAGATATCAAATTCCAAAAACCCCTTGGGGCAACCCTGTGAAAACCCTAGATACCAAGTTTTAGCCCAATCAGTAAAATAGTTTAGGCTCTAGTTGGAGGTACATACAAACGAAAATCCAAAAACAACTTTTTTTTTTTATTCGGGGGGTCTTGAAATCGAGAATCATCAAAATCTTGAGTTCGATTTTTTTTTGACGAGCACAATACTTTTTCTACCTGTAAGATAACGATAAAGTAAAAACTAAATTATTTTGTTCTGGGTGATTAATAAGTAACGTGAACCTGCAAGTCTTTGTAAGCGGAACATGTAAGGCTATAATTTTAATAAGGATTTTGTTTAATTTATTTGAGTTATTTAACGAGCACTTTTCGAACCGACTGATTATATCAGAATAGGACTTATAAAACTAACTAAAATCTAGAACGGATACCAAATCTTATCCCGTGAAGGGGGAAACCCAAATCTCATCATGATAGATTTTTCGTCTATGCCAGGAATCGAACCACGTGCCGGCTCAGTAAGCAAAAAGATGCCACGCAGTCATTCAGCTCTAACGCATTTATTTGATTCTACGATGTATGATTTCAAAACATGATAACAAAATAAAGTAGAAAGATTACAACATAGCTTTTTTCCTTAACAGCCCTATAGTATGAGTATTATTTATCGAGAAAAAAAAAAGCGCGCGACAAGTAAGTGTAATAAATTGACATCACACAAAGTCCTGAAATTATTTTTCATCTCCCGACCAATGAGGATGTCCTTAACCTTTTCATTAATTAAACTAATACTATTTAATTGAATCTATAATTATAAACCAAATCAAAGCTTATTAAATTGATGGCCCTACTGCTAACATTGATATAAATCCCAACAAGTGGGCATATGAACCCATTTTCACATAAATAACCTTATCTGGCAACTAGAAAAGCTTACTACAGTAGCCTCATGGCTTCTTTGGTGCTGACTGACAACTCACAGTTGACTTCTGACAGTCAACATTTAGGTATATACCTAAATTTTGACTGTCAGAAGTGACAGATACCAAACACGTGTTTTTGCAGATCATATGGTTCGTAGTAGGGATATATCATTTTGTCTGATAACTTTACAAAGCTGTCAGTCAGCACCAAAGAAGCCATGGGGCTACTGTAGATCCACTTTCACGCCTTAATAATTCAAGTCATGTGATCTGCAGCCGTCAGTTTTGAAATAAATTATCGATAAAATATCACTAGTAATATAGACATTTATGTTATCAATATTTAAAAAAAATGTGTTTGTATTTTCTAAATGGCCCTTCTTATTAACAATGGACTTAATATAAAAACCAAAAAAACATCAAGGTACTTGTTGAGTTCCGAGCTCAGGTCCCTAAGGGGGAGCCAACGTCCCCAATGCTCGACGATTGTCTCTGTCGTGTTAAACCTGGAGACTATTGATCGGGAAGTGGAGGAGTCCTGATAGGACCGCCAGTGTCGGGGGGAAGGGGGGCACCAAGGGGGTGCAGGGGGTTATGTATGCCTTCAGACCCGGACACCCCGATACACAACAGTAGCAAAAGAGGGACGAGTAGAAGGGAGGGGGCAGATGAGATGACCCAAGCTAAAGCAACCTCTCTTATACACCCCCAAGAGGAAGAATGGCGGGGGGGAAGGGGTTGGTCGGTCGCTAGCTCCACAATCCGGACACCACGGCTACAAATTATGGCACCCATTATTAGAACGTGGGTGGAATAAAATCGCGATAACCCCCTCTCTTCTCCACTTTTCCTTCTCTAGCTCTACCCTTTTGGGGTCTTTCTCTTGTCAACTCCCTCTCTTTTTTTTCCCAACCCTTCCCCCCTCCTCCCCTCTTATTCATATCATCTCACCGCGTTAGCTTCAAGTCTCTTCTGCTGCAGTAATAAGCGTCCCCCGCACCCCCCCATCTTCTGCCTCCGTCTAACAGACTCGCGCTACATCAGCTCCCGAAAACACAAGACGATCGCGGGTCCGCGATCTAAATGGCGGCTGGTTATGCCTACGCGAGGGGAAAAGGCAAAGGGGGGAGGGGGGTTGCCGGTCAGAGATAAAGGGCAACATGAAATTAATGCCTTCTATTTCATACCTCCCTACACCACCTCGATCTACCCCCTTCCGCTCAAACCCTCTTCATTTTATTTTCTCATTCCGCTGGTCCATATCCTCGTGCGATCAGACACCTTTTGGTTATCTCAGGTTTCCAGAAGTGCTCCAGGTTATAAACAATGTCGGGTGAGAGTACAGTTTGGGGCGTGTTGATGAAGGTGCCCTCCTTGCGTGACGTTCCAATTATCCTCCCCCTTTTTTTTTTTTGCATTTCATAACGGAAATTAAAAAAACAAATATTCAAAAAGAAATTCAAGCTATAGGAATAGTAAGACACAAACCGCACATTTTTTTAATCTCATCTGGCCTGTTAAAAGTTTGTAACAAAATCTTCGAAAATCTGTTGTCAGTAAACTAACTTACACTGATTTTCCCCCCCCATAAAAACAAGTATAGCTTATATTGTTATTTATCATAGAAAACGATCCTCAGAAATCTATTTTGAACTAAATTATTAGAGCTATTTTCGGAATTATATACATTTAAAATAATCAGCAAACATTAAGTTACCTGTCAGTGTCTAGTAACAGTTACACAGCAGTGTTTTTGAACTAACAAAATTGTTGAAAGAAAGACGTACTTTTAAACTGTAAGAAGGGGTTGAAACTAGGACAGCAGCAGCCGAGGAGTGTGAGGGGGGGGGGACGTCGCGGCAGGACTAGAGTAGGCTCTTGTCCCCAGTTCGAGGTAGCTATCTCATCAATGTATACGCACAGGACTGTTTGGTAGAGTGACAGACTTGGGCTAGCGACTATTTTTGAACTTAATCAATTACGACCGACTAAATCACATCATGTACTATGGTGTACAGGTCCGACTATTTTCAACGCTTCTATCCGACATTCCCTCCCTGCACACCGGCCATTCTGACAGGTCGCCCATAGGGTAGGGACCGCGTAGCGACATACCCTTATTTTAAGAGAAAGTTGCCACGTAGTAAAACCTTTAATTTTTTGATTGTAAGTTTGTATTCCCTAAATAAGGCATTAGTTAAAAGACATTCATACAGGTGTTATTTATTACCCCAGGACATATAAGCTAACTCGATACCAAAATATTTTCAACGTCACATGGCTTATAATTAGTTTATATGTAAGTCTTTGCCAATATCAAACTCTTGGAAAATGTTATTGATTTGAGATAGTTATGCTCGCTGGTTTGAATCAGTGTTCTTTTAATCTATAGCGATTCCTCGGAGAAAGAAGTATTGTGATCGTAGATAAAAAATCAAATTTGAGATTTTGATAAATGTCGACGATTCATAACCTAATGAAACAGAAAAAATATTTTTCGCGATGCCTTATGTCTGTTTGTGTGTCTGTATTTCGGCTTGAGAGCCTAAACTATTTTACCGATTGGGCAATAAACCCTAGTACCGGGTTTTCATGAGGTTCCCTCGAGTAGATTTTGGAATTAGATATCCAACCCTAAAATTAAGGGTATTTTACTGAAGGAGAAAAATATGAAAACTCGATTTTCTCAAAATCCGCTTAAAATATTTTGATAAAATATTGTTATCTAGGCACTGCATTACAAACAAAATGGTAATTCTCATTTTCCCAGGAAAATGACTTCAAGGGACTTGACAAAAGCTGAAATTTCCAATTTTAAGCATATCTTCGCAACTACTTGAGAGAAAACTACTAAATAGCCCAACATTATACAGTTTAAGTCTTAATAAACATAAAATCTTTTATTTTGATTTTTTTTAAATATAAAATCAATGTTTTCCGAGTTATAAGCAAAATAAAATATATTTTGTATGCAGCTCTTTAAAATAGAACTGAATTATTATGCTCTTTAGTGGAGTGTTTCGACAACAATGTATGTCATCGTTTCACAAATCTTAAAAGAGTTTTTATTAAATGTATTTATTTAATATAAACGAGAGAGATAGTCTGTGCAAAGCATCGTACCATTTATCTCATTATTATTTTGCAAGGAAGAGATAATTAATCGTCGCCTGGTACGCCAATCCTAGTGAACATGCTACGCGCCTTGGTTTTGGCTGGTTTGCTCATTATGTTAATACTAAATGGTAAAGATGGGTGGAATATGCTACTCAACGAATCCTGAGTTTCATGACCGAGAAAAATTTATAACTTGAAACATAAAGAGGTTTGCTCTCTCTATATAGTAGGATTTTGGTAAATATATATTTTTGTAACATATTAGTTTTGCGGTCAACAATGATAATATCTGATCACATTATTAGTGTTATTTTAAAAGTATTAGTAATATATATTATAGGTGACGGCTGAAGACCACATGCCTTGATGTACGAATAAGTGAAATAGATCTAGTAGCTTTTTCTAACTTTCAGATAAGGCCTCTCCAATGAAAATTGCAATAATTCTTGGGTTCTTACAAAAAACTTAAATTGTAAAATAAATAATACACTTGGTTGTTTTAATGTATTCATATTAACATTCATATATTCAGTTAAGTTATCGATTAATGGTCTGGATGTTAAGTTTGTCCTATAATTATGTTTGGCTAAGGGTTCGGTCAGACTGACAAGCGTGCGAGCGCGTAATTAGCATCCTAGTTCATTAGAGAAGATTTCTCTCTCAAAGACACTTGGTACATCTCTATCCTCGAAAATTATTACAACAAATATTGTATATATATAAAGTAGGAGTGCAACCAATTAATAAATTGAGAAATGTGTATGGTGAGTTTCACCATCTATACAGACAACTGATGACGCAAGTAGACCCACGTAGGATCCACTTCCTTCCGTGATGTAATTTTAGGGGGGGG
>CABFOV010003038.1:60045-72616 GCA_902141375.1 Timema poppense
ATATATATATACACACACATATAGGTATGGCTTATGATCTTACCCATTAATATAGGCCGTTAGTAGCAAGTGTGCTAAACCTATAGTAATACAAATGTAAAAATGAAAAGTTTTCCTAGCACCCAATGAACCAACATACAATAATATTGCCTAGCACCTGTAAACTAGACTGTACCGGTTCAAGGGCGGGCGCTCAGTCGCTCGTTCGCTCCAGTCTGGACACCTCTCATTAGCATTAATAACCTAGAATATAAATTCAAATCTGCTATAAACATACAGTGACCTGTGTTTATGATTTGGTTGGTTTGTATTCGTATTAGTTAAGAAAAAGTGTTTCTTTTGGTCAATGAAAATTGTATAGGTAACATTAAAAACATTTATTTAATTTGAGCTTACATTTACATAGCCTATATATTATGTATTCACACAAGCCGATTATTCTAATTAAAAGACAGCTAACACTGCATAGCCTTATAAATAAAACTGTTTGATTGTTGGTTTGTGTGGGCCTATGAAATGGAATCAGCCTAGTAGTGATAAAACTGGTTGCAAATATAATCTATGCAACCATTTTAACGGGTCCATCTCAAGGGAATATATGTTTCATAACAATAATCGATTTTAGCTATTCTTAATTAAAATAATTAAATGAGAGAAACGTAATTTTATAAAAAACTAGCCCAGCCTAAAAAATCTAACCTTTCATGCATCTACAAATTTAAGGTTCAGTTTTGTTAGGTTGGGTAACATTGACTTAGGCAGTCATATGAAAGCTTAACAACTTACTAGTCAAGTATAATTTGGAACTCATCCTTCACTAGTAGGTGTGAGGGCCACACACATGAAAATTAGGCATATACAGTATCAACAATACTTTTTTTAGTTAGATAATATTGTACATTTAAACTATTACAATAATTGATATACACTATAGTCCAGAAAATAATACATTTAATAAATTGTACACAATTTAAGTCTGATCATGCTAAATGAATTCGTGGATAACGTTTTTTTTTGTTTTTTTTTTAACATTTCTAATCCGTCGTGGGCCACAAAATATGCGGCTCGCGGGCCACCAGTTGGACAGGCCTGATTTAGCTGGTTATATTTAACGCCTCAAGACCAATGTTTCAACAATATTCACAATAGACGCAGCCTACTTTGGTGCGCTGGACGGTTGCGAGTTAAGGTCAGTATTTTTTGGCAATTTTTATACCATAAAATAATTTTTCACACACAAAAAAATCGTTTCAATAGATACGTGTTTAATTTTCAACATAAGATAATATCAAAGTTATTTAATATTTGTTATGAGAATAGCGGAATTTGACCAAGACTTTTTACTTTAATTTAGAAGGTTTTTGTTCAAATGCTACTAGGCTTATGAATCTTAACAAAAACGCATTAACTGTTGAGATTACTTAGTGTAGAAAATTAAATCTTATTTTATATCTTATGAAGCAATATTTTATTTATTGTATCAAAGAAAAGAAAGTTGGTAAAATTTTTTAAAAAGTACTGAACTTAAATAGCGTTTTCTTCCAACCCACCCCAGGCCCGTAATAAGTTTATATTCGTGTAACAGATTGTACAAACTAACAATACGACACATGTTTCTACTTTCCATTTTTCCCTTTTTATGGAAAGAAAAATTAAGGATAAAAAATAGAGGAAAGAAGAGTACGTGTGTGTATATATATATAATCTTTTACCTCGACCAATGGTCGAATCCAATGCAAATCTCTCTCTCCACCCCCACCCCCCCACCCCCCCTCCCTCCGGAATGTAATGACCATTAATTTTTATGGTTTTGTAATTTGTAGACCCTCCGTTTCCAGATAAGAGTTGGACTTAGCAAATTTTATACGAAACCCGTTATAATCATCGAGGGGTAAAATAGACTTTCCTCTTTGCACATACACCGTAAGAAAATTAACGTCATAAAATACTGCAAGATTTTTTCTTTCTAAAAAACAGAGTTTAGCTTTTTAGACTTTTATTAGTGAACATTAAGAAAATTGCCGTAAGTGTGATATGAACAAATTGCTTAGCGGGCATTTCCTAGCCCTTTCAGAAATTGGCAAGATATTTTATATAGAAAGCATTTAGTTTTTTTAGAGATTCGTTTAAATATCGATCTAGTAACTAAACACTCCGTAAGGAAATAGTAAAAACAAATATACTTGAGTACAAATAATAATGTTTAACGTCTTGTAGCCGTGTGGTTACTGAAACGAGACCTTCTCAAAAAACACGCAGAGGAATCAAATAAAACCGATGGACACGTTTTTTCCCGCAATATGTTCATAGCTCGGGTGTTTAAAAAATCAAGGACGGCTTAAAATAACAAGTCCATGGACAACATGAAGATGAAGTTCCATTTTCATAGTAAAGGCCTTTTAGAAAGAAAAAAATACAAACATATTTTTTGATGCCGACACTATTATATTATTATTGTTATTTTACAGATATTGATAGGCTAATATCTATAAAAAGTGACAGATGCAAATCACATGGCCTGACGTATGAATACGAAAAAGTACATTTTATAACTTTTCTATGTGTCAGATAAGGTTTCTTTCTATGAAAATTCGACTACGAAATTAAAACTTCTTTATTACGAAATGGAGCTGATGTTCAAAACTACTTACGCGTCTCACTACCTGTTCAGGCTATACACATACGTACTAATAGTGTTAATGAATAAAGGATGAGCAAGGTTGAATTTGGATTAATATGACACACATTTGCGTGGATGGAGAGTGGAAAACCATCTAGTTAAAAACCACCTTCAGTACACCCTAACGAGATTCTAATCCCGATCTTCCTGTCATCGGTAGTCTATTCTGTTGTGAGAGTGACACCTTACACCATGCGGCCATCAAAGCTGATTTCGCAACTACTAATCACCGTAAAGTTTGCAAGGTTTAGACCTACCTGCGCAGAAATATTAATTTACTTGTAAACTAACGTCTACATTAAATAACCATTTTATCAACGCAGGTGGACACGCAGACTAAATGTCAAGCTCATTTTGTCTGGTTTGCTCTTGACGGAGTTCGAATTCAGGCTTGAGCTATTGAGGGTGTAGTTTCTTTAAATGGATTCTCATGTAATCTCCATGCAAACGGGGATACATTTATTCATAACTCTGCCTTGCTCTTCTTTGTCAGTGTTATTAGGTGCGGATAGCCAGGCCGAGTAGAAAGACGCGCTGTAATAAATAAATAAATGGTACGACGCACGACAGTTAGTTTCTTCCGCTTTTATCTTAAAATAGGCATTTATTTAAAACGCGTAAGATTTGTGAAACGAAATAATAGGTTTGTATATTGTTACAGATATATTACACCAAATATCATAAATGAAATAATATACACGGTTACTTACTTACTTCTTTGGAATTAGGAACCAGGAACACTGTTACAAAAAAATAATTGAGAAATGGGAAACATCTTTGTCTACCAAGAGCATAATAATCAAATTCATTTTCAAAGACTTGAATTAAAAAGTGGATATATTTGCTCATAGCCCAGAAACTATTGGTTTTATAACAAATATATTTCAAATGAAATATTTTTGTCTTTATTTTACTACTGTACAACGTTACTATAAGTTATTTCCTATCTCTAATACTTGCGGATAAATGATGAAAATTGGAAAATGTTCCCTATGCAAAGTACGGTACCCTCAAACTCATTTTCATAAGAAAATGAGAATTTCTATCTTGTTTATAATGATGAACAGTGTCTATATATAAAATTTAATCAAAATCGTTAGAGTGAATATTGAGAAAATCGATTTTTTTTCGATTTTTTCCCTTCAGTAAACTACCCTTAATTTTAGGGTTGGATGTCTAATTTCAAAAACTCCTTGGGGGAGGGGGGGACCATATTAAAACCCCAGAAGCCAAGTCTTAACCTAATCGGTAAAATAGTTTCGGATCTAGCCCGAGGTACAAACAGACGGATGGACAGAGAGACGGCATTGCGAAAACAATTGTGTGTTTGTTTCAGGTCATTAAACGTCGTCGTTTATTATAATCTCGAGTTTGACTTTTTTGACGATCACAATACTTTCTCTCCAAGGTGTCGAGAGAAAGTAAAAATAAGATGTTTAAAAATATACCTATCAAATATAAATATGAAGATAAAGTATGTACAAAATGTTTGAGCCTGATTGGGGCCAAACTGAACCAATGTACATGAATATCTCTGGAAATGGCTATTATTCCTGTTTTACTCCGAGCACTCCTACAGAGCACGAGTCGGTTTGTTCTATGTTCAATGCTCGATGTACTCTTTACAAACTGCTGAATGGCTTGGGAGGGGGACAAATTGATGGGGAAGAGGCCCTAAAGAGAGAGAGAGTGACAGCTCTCAAGGGTTGTTCTCGTCACTATTCGAGCATGTTTGTTCAGGCATTTGATTCAATGAAGCTTGCCAGACATGAGGTACAGCTCAACTAAAGATAACATCTAACTTAGGTAAGTAACACAGCTCGAACCAAGAGTCTTAAGAGCCAGTCCAACGCCTATATCAGGCCTTCTTAAACTGTGGGTCACAGCCCTACATGGAGTCGTGTAAATGAATGTAGAGGTCACAAAAAATTTGGCAACAGGAAAAGGGTTCTGGACGCGCGACGACCAAAAATTGATTCAAAATCAAGCGCGTCATGAATCCGAGGTGTTTCTGGCAGCGCTCACCCGTGTTGCATCACGTGACTTCCCTGCAGACTTGGTTCTGAGCACACAACTAATTGTAACATATTTATGCTAAAAGATAAAATTAGAAGTTTTACTACAAAAGTTAACATAGGGAAGAATAGGGTGGAAAATGGTTTCATAGAAATGTTAACAGCTACAGACGATTCTATAATTGAAAATAACCTTCCCAAAGGTTTAATTGTGAGAGTTTTAATTCTGAAGTGCCCGGAGACACAGTTTCAGAAATATTTCCCTTCAAATTTTGATTCTAAAAAAATAACTAAGCTGGGTTCAGTTGAAATAAAAAACGTCATCATCTGCCATTAAAAGTTCAAAAAGAATGTGCCAAGGTTTAAATCTTGAGTTTTCTAAGACATCGTTAAATGAATTTTGGCCTGGGACTAGGACAGCATTTCTATCAATTTCTGCCATTTTGTGCTACTTATTTTTATGAAGCGACGTTCTCAGCATTGACGATTATAAAATCAAAATATCGATCAACTCTGAAAAACACTGAAGATGCTCTACGTCCTGCAGTATCAAATATTCAGCCAAGATTTAATTATTTATGTAAAAATAAAACAATTTTCATTAGTATGCAAATATGCTTTCGTCTTTAATAAATGCTAAAATAATATGTAAGTTTATAACAAATAGTTTTTTTAATGATTTATTATCAGTAAATGTTTGATATGTAGATCATACATATTTGCACGGGGTAGCGTAAAAATGTATCAACCAAAAAGGGGCCGCGAGTGGAAAAGGTTTGAGTAGCCCTGCCCTAGATGATACATACTCATTAAAGAATAACACACCTTATCTGAATTCTAACACCCAATCTCATGTCATCAGCAGTCCAGTCTAATGCACGAGGGACGTGTTAGAATAGACTATGTTTAATATCGGAGCATTAAAGTAGATTTAGTCTACAGAAGACCTAACTTTAATGACATCTTCAACCGCTAACCGCTGTATTTGATACGTGAGTGCGAGAAAGGAATGGAATCGCCGTTACTGCTTGATTTTATAGTAGAAAGCTGCTAGGGAAAAAACTAATATAAAAATCAACATTTTTTTAATGTTAAAATTGGACTGCAGTTGATGAAAAATTTAGAGTTGAATGGTCCGGTAAACTAAAGGTAACTAGTATAAGACTAGGAGCATAAAATGTATCATTGTGAATAGAATGTCATTTAATAGAGGGCTCACACCACATTGTATTGTAATTTTATATTTTTCTCTTCCCCTGTTAGTTATCCTACTGCCAGACAGCTCCACCCGCGAACGTTATTAATTTCCACTTAGTATCTGGGTGTTTAGAAATTTCTGATAGACTATTCCAATGGGAGATTACGAGATAAGGGCATTATTTTTGCAGTGATTATATCAACACATTATTTTGGACAAAATAAATCAAATATTTCTCAGTATAAAAAAATATTTAATTTTCTTTCCATGGTGATATAAATAGTTCTTGGATAACTGTAAAGGGTGTCTGGAATTTAATGACAACTTCTTTTCTTCAATTAAAAAGTTTCTTATTAAATTCCGTAGTCATGAGAGATATTCAACAACTGTTGAGATTACCACGTGAACAAAATTGTGTTAAACGTTTCTATTTGAGAAATATGATAGAAAACTATAGTTTGCTTTGAACATTTCAAAAACACTTCTCCTAACTCGCGTTCTTTTCAGTCCTAAACTAACCAACATATTAGTTATTGTCCGGGCGACATAGGTGGTTCTACCTCTGAGCGTCCTAGAGGCACGTGACTACAGAAAGCACATCCGTCCGAACCTCTCCAAAGGGCGGCAGCCCATGAGAGAGAGAAAGCAGAGTTGAAACTAAACGGCCAGAGTTGCGAAATTAATTGACGACTTGTCACATTTAACTACATCATTAAGCTTATTTTCCCCCCACCACCTTCTCCTCTCTCTCTCTCTCTCTTCACGGCAACCTCTCCACTTCAAACATCACCCCCTTTCCCTTCCCCTTGGCATACAAGGCAGACAATTTGTCACTAAGCTCTCGAACTCTCGGCGCGGCTTGCAGCATCCCTGCGATGGACCAATCGCACCCCATCCCCCTACTCCACCCCCCTCTACATACACACCTCTTCCTACCGAGTCCATACAATCAAACCCCTAATTGATCTCAATTTCACATCATTATGGTACACTATTCAAACCCGCCCGAAGAGATTGTTCTCTTCAAAGCGACGCGTTTTATTTCACAGATAGCCTAAATAAGTGACGTGAAAATGAGAGTTTAATTGATTTTAACAAGAACAAAGTACTCAGATGACATCTGACGGACAGAGCTAATAAGATAACAATCTGATAGCGTATTTGTTTAAAAGAGCTATACAAAGCCAAATATGAGTAAGGTAAAATTTAGAGGAAATATACCCACAATCGCGTGTATAAAGAGAACAGATATGACGTATACAAATCATTATATCTGACGGGGATACGAAGCCCCAGACCAGACGAAGTTAACGCCTTAGCCCACGTATTCACCTATGCTTCCACTTCAAGTCTCTCCGGCTGATATTCAAATGAGGGGACCGTAGTTGTTGGACATTTCATGGCTCACTTTTGGCGGACGTGTAACATTACAAAGGCGACTTTTGACTAAGAAGGTCACGATTCAATCCCGACAGAAAATATTGGGTGAAGGGGGTTTTCTCCTTTAATAAGCTGGAGTCAATCATTTTTCTTAATTCTACCCTCCTTATTTTGTGTATTTAGAGCGGATACGACAATCGGGCAGTGAGACTCATATCAGACTCTTCGCAGAAGTTGAAGCCAAACTACCGCCGAGCCTTGTTGGCAACTCTCATTAGAAGAAAGAGCGTACGTTGGAGAAGGCAAGGAGGAAAATGGAGAACGCGAAAAGACTACAAAGCTAATCCTGGGGGTGATTGTTGCACCACTCGTAGCAGCAGCACCGGAAATGAATCCATCCCCACTTCTCCTTTTTCCGAAACTGAAAGAGTGAGTGAGAGAGAGAGTGCAAGGTGTCGGTCAGTGTTGTATTCAACATGTATTGCCACACCAACCCCATCTAACCTCGAGGTTTTTGGGGCTACATACAGATCAACTCCCTCCACTTCTCCCACTTCCTTGGTCCCTCGACGGTTCAAGGCACAGGGGTGGGGAGTATTGGAAATCCTCATCAACGCCTCTAGATTACCTCCGCACAACTTGCCCCATTCCGTCAGATGAGAAACATTAACAACAAAAAGTTTGTTTTCTTAAAACTATTTTTAGTGTATTTTTGGCTCGCACTTTCTATATTCGAGGTTTAATCAAAGATTAGGCTAACTTTAAAAAATGTATAGGTGGTTGAATGTTCTAAGATATCACTCTCGCAATAGACTAAGCTACCGATGACGGGGAGATAGGGGTTCAAATCACGGTCGGGTGTACTGAGGAGGTTTTTCTTTTTCTTTCCTAAATGGCTTCCCACTCTCCTTACACGCAAATTCGAGAACATTTAATCTAAAATGTTATATACATCTACCTGAATACATCAGTATAGTTATTAATATATTAAACTAATATAAAGCCACATGGCTGACTCACTCACTGACATTGTTTACCCACTTCCAGATGAGCTAGTAATGTGGCAAACTTGTAGCTTCTAACCTGTAACCGACGGGAAAATTACAAAAAGATTTTTAAAAAAATGTTAACCCGAAAAAAAATTAAAAATGTGCAGACCTTTCTTTAGAGGTTTTTTGTGGCTAAACGGTAATAACTATCAAAAGTGACTCTGGAATTACATTATTTTACATCTACTTGGAAATAAAAGACACTGGGGCTTGGGGGCGAACCCCTAAACGAGGAAAGCGAGTTAATATATATGCGTGCAAACCGAACGGGTAGCGAGACGCGGGTGGAAATTACCAAACTAATTTAACCTAGAGTGGCAAAGGCTTTGATGTAGACGATGTAGCCCTAACGCAAAAAAGAAAAAAATATTTTTGAACTGCGTTTCGATTCCTCATCTGGGCTATATTCATATAATTAAATTAATGGGGTAGAGATTAGTAAGCGGCTGCAGGTGAGTTGGGGCCGCACGAGTTATTCACCTCTTAAGAAACAGGTGAATTGCGGCACCACAATTTTAGAGTCGCGTACGAATTGCGGCCCGGGTTGTTGACCTAACCTAGCCTAACCTTGCCTAACAAACCTTCAAATTTTTGCCAAAACCATAGAACGATAAGAAATGACGAAGTTTGGATATCACGATGGATGTCGATATGAGACAATGATAGTTTCTATCTAAAATTTAAGACAGCATGATATAAATAACTCTGCTAATTAGGTGGACGCAACTCACCTACACACGAGTAAGCTATCGTTTATAGGAAATGCAACCACATTTTTATGCGAAAAACACAAAAAAATAGATGAATTTTAAATTTACTATTGCAGAGACATAAGTTTTCTTTGACGCTATATTGAAGTAATGTTATTTGATAAATATGTTTAGGGTGATGAGTAAATGAGGGTGAATTTATTTTAAGAAAACCTTAAATCCTTTTTAAAGTAATTTAAACGTTTCTAAACACAAATGAGATTGCAGGTGCTATGGATGTTGACTTTAATAAGCTACAGTATGGTTTTGGGGAATAACCTTTTTTAGAAAATACAATTTTTTTTTGCGCTCAAGATTAACATTTCACTGTATTACTATTGTTACTTTATACGAATTGATATTATCACCCAACTTGACGTATGGATACGTGAAAGTAGATCTTGTGACTTTTCTATATTTCATATAAGCTTATTCTTAACAAAATTTGACTACATATTGACTAGACATTTCGAAAGAATAATATTATTTAGCACCGCGTCTTACTACTCGTTCGGGTTATACGCTTTAAGTACTAATTACGCTTATGGATTAGGAATTGGGAAGGTTGAATTAGAGGAAGTGAACCCGCATTTGCGTGGAGGGGGAGTGGAAAACCAGTTAGGAAAAACCACCCCCAGTTCACCCGACCGAGATTCGAACCTTGATCTCCCCGTCCTCAGCGGTTGAGCTCAACATGATTAGTGCGTTAGCCAACTACGCCACCGAGGCGGGTGAAAGAATAATACTTTCAGTGTGTGCAAGAAAGGGAAATTAACCCCCCACCCCCTATAGGCTAGAAATCACTCTGCCGATTTGTATCTTCCTAATTCCCTCCATCCTGATAGTAGGTTATCCGGAAGGTGAATTAAGACGCGGAGCTTGTAAAGAACCCGCTAAACATCTCCACACCCGTTTCGGTGGCCGCATGGTTCAAGGCGCTACTCTCGCAATAGACTAAGCTTTCGATTATGGGGAGATCAGAGTTCGAATCCGTCAGGTATACTGGGGCTGGCTAATAAATGGTTTTCCCCTCAAATTCGGGTACATTGCCTCTTAAGTCAACCTTCCTCATACCTAGCACATTAGAGTAATTAGTGCATATGTGTATAGCCCGAGTGGTTAGTAAGACACGGAGCGTCTAAAAATTCCACCTTATACTGTTGATGGATATAATCAACCCTCCCCTCTTTTCCTATTTTCCCTCATCCTCATCACAGACGGAAACTTTATTAACCCCTCATCGCCTCTTGGCTGGAAATGCTGACCCGTTGCTTGCCCTTGCTTTTCGATCAGGGCGAACCTATCTTCTATCCACCCACGATACGGATATCAGGAGGCGTGATGCGCGTCTTGCAGACCTGATGAGATGGGCGGAAAAGAGGGAGAGGGTGGGGTGGGGGTGAGGGTGATCGGCCGCCCAGGACTGCATTATGGAAGACATGTTCAAGCGCGATTGTTGCACTTGAGGTCCTCTCTACTACTGGACTTGACGTCATTTCTTTCAAACAAGCAATCCCTGAGTGTGCGTGATAGGAAGGACTTCCTTCTTTTTAATTTAAATATATAGATAAGCCTACTAGTTGCTGGGGAGGCTGAAACTCTTTTCTTTGTTTTCTTAGAACTGTGTCTTACTACCCGTTCGGGTTATACGCCTATGTACCAATATAACTAATGTTTGAGAGATGAGGAAGGTTGAATTTAGAGGAAATGTGCCCACATTCACGTGGAGGGAGAATGGAAAACATTTTTTTAAATCACCCTCGGTACACCCGACCGAGATTCGAACCTCAATCTCCCCGTCCTCGACAGGCTAGTCTACTGTGATAGTAGCGCTTTAGACCACGCGGCCACCGAAGCAGGTAATAGACTATCTTTGTTAAGAATTAAATCAGTGTAGCTAAACCTTATTACTAGTATATGAATAGTAAATGTGATATATATAATTAATAAAGATGATGAGAATTATCTTCCCCCCCCCCCAACCCTGTAACACCATGTAGACATTATAATTCCCATCTTCTCAACAGCGTCACGTGGTTTATGGATGACTCATTGGTGCGGAACTGCTATACAGAGACTGCCGTGCGCTTAGCATGGCGTGCAGTCAACAATCAGTGTACGTACTGCCGCATAGATTGGCGTCACGTCACGTCTTCGACATTGGGCGAGCTTAGAGGTGTCGGCGACCTTTTTTGGGCTCTGGATGACGTACAGACTTATCAAAGGTCCCGCGATCAAACAATGTTTCTCCAATACACTTTTACTTCTTTTTTTTTTGTCCATACAGCTCATATTTACCCCTTTGATTCAATCCCTCCTAATATGCTTGTCCCTCTGCTTTATAGAACAAAATATGAATAAAAATCATGGACATTCTCATTCTTAAATTTATTATTATTATTAGCACCGCGTCTTACTACCCGTTCGGGTTATACGCACTTACACTAATGTGTAATGGTAGGGTGATTGTGAGATGAAATGGAGGACCTACAGTTTAACGTGGAATCCGAACCACGGTGGAGGCCTGGCATTCCTCACATTCACAAGATGTCTTGTCAGAGGTGAGGGAAGGGTTTGGTAATCAGATAAATCTTTGCCGGGACCGAGGATTGAACCCCGGCCGCTTAAATTAATTAAATTTCTAAAAGGCACACTATCGATTATGACCTTTCAAGGTAATTTTGCTATTTTGAAAGTAATTGCGAGTTTATAAGACTCAAATAGGCCTATAGAATTGGAAAGACGGTGTAGTTTTCTCACGCGACCAACTAAAAATTGCTGCGAGATCGACCGGTTACCTGTTTTAGGCGATTGAGAAGAACTTTTATTTGTTAAAGTTTGTTGGTTCTCTAGGGGTTGAGTGTGTTGACTCTTTCTCTGCTCTCTTGTATGTCACGATGTTGTTGCGGGTCCGGTTATGGGAGGGGAGGATAGTTGGAGGGGGTGAGAGGTGGAGGCCAAGTTTACTGGGTGCGAGGGTGCTTGTGTGGAGTATTCTTGTCCTCGTCCGAGGATGTCTGCAAAATCCCAAGTCCCAAGGGATTGTGGTGGAGGGGCGTTGACGGGTATCTGAAGGGCGACTGAAGAGGGGGAGGGGGGATGAGTATCAGGTCTGATGAGGACTTGGGTGGAGTAGGGAAGAGGGAGTTTGTTGTTGAGGAGTAGCCGGCATCAGTGGGCCTCTCTAGTTTCTTCTCTCCTCTTTTTCCTCTCCCCTTTGAATGGGACATGAAGAGGTTCTCTGAATTAGTTTGACGAGGCCTGTGGAAACGTCGAAGTAGCTGGACAACGGCGTTACCTTGTATGGTTCAAGATACAGCGACGGCCGGCCAAGGGTGCTACCCTTTTTAATCCCGATCCATGAATTTGAGATTTGTAAAACGGGCCATTTCACACTTTCCTACGACTTTCCCAAATCCCACAATTTATTATTATTATTATTATTATTAGCACCGCGTCTTACTACCCGTTCGGGTTATACGCACTTACGCTAATGTGTA
>CABFOV010003039.1:0-14240 GCA_902141375.1 Timema poppense
TAAGTGCGTATAACCCGAACGGGTAGTAAGACGCGGTGCTAATAATAATAATAATAA
This sequence comes from Timema poppense, assembly GCA_902141375.1. NCBI lineage: Eukaryota > Metazoa > Arthropoda > Insecta > Phasmatodea > Timematidae > Timema > Timema poppense. Next base: position 58 of record CABFOV010003039.1, read on the forward strand.
TAATAATAATAATAATAGTATAGATTATTAACACATGAAACGACACTTTTAGTGAACTCCGAATAGCTTGTGGCCCACCAACTCTCACTGCTCTGGGTGGACAGCTCTATAATTTAATTACTATTATTATGATTAGCTAATTCAAATAAGGGTGATATATTTTATAATATAGACATACATCTTACCTTCCAGCTGTAACTTACTTACAAAACCAAGAGCGAAATTACCATCGATGGCCACGCGGACAAAAGCGTCAAGCTCGTGCAGTCTGGCGTAGGCTTACCGATTGATGGAGAAGGGCCAGGGTAGGGATGAATCTTGGCCTTAACTACTAGGGGTGGTTTTACAAATTGATTTACCACCCTCTACATGCAAATGTAGGACATGACATTTTCTCTCAGTTGTGTAGTAATTCGTGGAGGACAAAACTAACAAAAAAGCACTAAGGGCTGTTCAGGCTAATGTCGATACAGTCTCTTAACAGTTCCCCTCTTCTTCCTGCTCCTAATAGATAGTTAGGCTGATCTAAAACGTACTAATAAATACAACCTCTTTAAACTATTTACTACTTACTATCACTCTCGACCTTGTTGATTCCTTTGTTCTTGTTCAACGAGGCAGGTAGCGAGGATTGTTAGTTCCATCATTATCAAGACATAATGGCATGTAATCATAAATAAGGCCAATAACGCTATTAACAAGACATTTTAAAGTGCCTTATATATAATAGAGACAAGATAGTCATGAAAATAAAATAAAATAAAAATATAGGAACTTCATGATACATTAAAAAGATTTACTTAACTAATAAGAGTCAATAACAAAAATCATTGAATTTTGGTCCCCCTTTTAAAATCATTAAAACTTTGGTCTAAACTAGACTCTGATTTGAAGGGTCTTACTTCTGATTCGAACAGCTACAGGTCTACTCAAATTGTGCAAATCTAATATTTAGAGAATATAATTCATATTCAGGTTACAGTGTGAATTTGATAATTAATCATAACAAATTTGATCCTTTTTTCCCAGTCGATTTGTCAATAGTTTGGCCTACAACGTCCAACGATTAAATTGGTAGTTTTTTTTAAATTGGTGCTTCCAACACAAGGGGTTCTTAACGATTGCATTTATGAGGAACCATTGAGAAGGTGAGCTTATAGGAAACGCTCTCAAATAAGCGGGGAAAGAGGATGGTAAAATCCCTCGTAAAAAAACAACAACAATATATTCGGTCAGGATTCTAACCTCATTCCCCCCGTTTACGACGACCCGGTAGCAATGCGAGACAAACGCTTTAGACTGCTCAGCCTTAGCTGAGGGTAAAATAGTGTCTGTGTTTGGGTGGTAGGACTGACCTCTCTGTAACCACTCAGCCATCAGGAATGTTGGCACAGGTCTCTGGGTGGTGCGTCCCACGCTCGGAGAGTCTGTTACACGTTTAGTCCTAAAGCAAGGTGTTCATCTTGCGTTGGTGGCTGGGGCGCCCATTTCCTCAGAATTGTGACTGAACCAGACCTCGCACCCGTGAGGAGAAGTCACAGGAAACTATACAACGTTGATACTTACAAATACGGGCCGAGGTGGGGTTGTCATGTGGCGCGTAAGGGTGATGACAACATTTTAGTTGAAAAACCTGAAGATACAGGACCCCTTGGTAGACCAAGACGTGGATGGAAGGGTTATGCTAAAATGAATTTGAAAGAGATTGGGTGTCAATTTAGGGATTGGTTAGAGCTGTCTTTAGATAAGGTTGAATGGTGAGCCTTACGTTCTGATGACTATTAACTTTTGTTTTCCTTAATATATTAATATGGAGATGTAGGTAACGCCATAAAAGGCCAGTATTTTTACAGTATTTATAACAAAACTTTTTTTGGCCAAAATAAATAAAATATTGCCTCGTTACAAACATAGAATTTAATTTTCTTCACAGAGGGATATCAAAATTTGTTGAATATCTATAATGAGCATGACAGCATTAGATGACAAACTTTTTAAACGAAGGAAAAAAATTAAATGAAAGGACACACTTTATAGATATTAAAGAACTGCGAAGAAAATTAAGTTCTATGTTTGTGGAAGGAATATTCTTTATATATTTTGACCAAAAAAATCTTTTGCTATAAAAGCTGCAACAACACCTTTTCTCGCGTTCTCTACATCCCCACGTTAAGGCCGGAGACTTAGTTCGGATAAGAAACTTTTTTTTCAAGATTTCAGAGATAATTAATAAATATTAATAGCCACAATAAAACTATTGGATGTAAATGTTATTTAAAAAATATAATTTTCATAAGCTGTGTTGAAGTTAGATTTAATAAATTCCTCATTCCAACATATTTTGCTAACGTTTACCAACATTTTATAAAATTAAAACCATTGGGAGCTCTTGAGTCGCTGCCAGGGCAATCAGTATTTGACAGGACTGTACCAGTAAACTGTTCCCTTCCTTAACTATGCATTTGCTTAACCAACCCTTAACTAAAATATTTTTGGTGAAACCAACATATTTTTTGGCACGTGGCCGAATAAATTCGTATTAGCTTTGCTGCATGCGTTCTTATTATAAGCAGAGAATATGGGCAAGAGTACAATTTTTTTGGATCGTATAGCATATAATATTACTGGTAGGGACATAGCATCCAGGTTTGGGCCCCTTAGGTGTAGACTATCAACAGCTCTAGGGGCACAAAACGTTGACCAGGATACACCATTGGTGCGGTAGCGCAGGAACGGCGGGAATACGCAGATAACCCCCTCACCCTAAAAATTGAGGGGCGTAAAACGTATAATATTTACTCCCCAAAATAATATAGTAACACTTTTATAGAATGTAAAGATCTTGTTGAGGCAAGATACAAAGTTAACACTAAGGTAACATAACAAAAATAAAATGTGCTTGGAGCACACACTGTTTGAAAACTCTGATAGTTATACCAGCTACATCATCTACTACAGAAAGAAGTTTTTCAATGCTTGTACGAAAAAAAACCTACTATCTTCGCTCCACGATGAAGCAGCGTAGACTATATCACCTGTGTCTGCTTAATGCATACCTTGAGAGGTTCAACAAACTTGACATTTGCAAAACTAGTTAGTGGTCTTATAGCTAGTAACGAATATAGAGCAAAGGTGTTTGGAAACGTACTTTAATTTTCGGCGTTTCATAATTTTTAGCTAAGTCACACCATATATAATTTTTCTTAATTTGTTTTGTGTGTATTAATTTTAATGTTTGGCATTACTAAAATAAATTAGAAAAATGCACAATGGGTCCATTAAATACAGGTATTCCTCGTTATACGCGATATCACTACACGCGTTTTTTTTGCCATAACGCGATTAAGAAATAATAAAAATAATTCGTGGTCAGCTGTAATTTTGCAGTCCCCCTGTGCGGTGGTGACGTAACCTTATTCGCGCATATTCCAGTTAGGGCAGAGATCTTTACTATACAGTTTGGTGTTAAGGGGGTGGTATTGACAACATTGGAGATGCATGGGCAGAAGTTAAACAGTCCTGTATGAAGGGACTTGGGAAAAATATTTGGCCTCAAGTTTCTGATTTTCATAATTTTGATCCTGAACACGAGCTTTCCAATTCAAGACATAACATCGTTAAAATAGCAAGATATTGGATTTGAGGACGTAGACCAAGCAAATGTGGATGAATTGATACAATCCCACTCAATAGAACTCACCAATGAAGATCTTCTAGAAATGGAGAACGACATAAAGGATGAATAGGAAGAGCCCTATGCTGGTGAGCTTATCAAACAACTTCAACAAAACAAATTGCTGACATTTTTTAACAAATTGACAGTTCAATTATAATTATTGAATTATTGATCCTAACATGGATAGAAGTGCCAGGGGACTTCAAGAGAGCAAGACTTAGCATCCCAGAGCCCTTAAGATAGCAAGAGCTTACCATCCCAGAGTCTTCAAGATAGCAAGAGACTACCATCCCAGGGCCTTCAAGATATCAAGATCTTACCGTCCCAGAGCCTTCAAGATAGCAAGAGCTTACCGTCCAAGGGCCTTGAAGATAGCAAGAGCCTACCATCCCAGGACCTTCAAGAGAGCAAGAGCCTACCATCCCATGACCTTCAATAGACCAAGAGCCTACCGTCCCAGGGCCTTCAAGATATCAAGAGCTTACCGTCCCGGAGACTTCAAGAGAGCAAGCGCCTACCATCCCAGGACCTTCAAGATAGCAAGAGCTTACCATCCCAGGACCTTCAAGATAGCAAGAGCATACAGTCCCAGAACTTTCGGGAAAGCTGGAGCCTACCGCCCCAGGTCCTTCCAGAAAGAAAGAGCCTACCGTCCCAAGGCCTTCAATAGAGCAAGAGCTTACAGTCTCAGGGTTTTCAAGACAGCAAAAGCCAGTCCCAGGGCTATTAAGAATCAAGATAGTGATAATCGAGATTTGTCAGATCTAGTTAATTTATCATGCGATTGAAGATTAATAGTAAGTTTACCTTTAGCATTGTATTAATTAGATACATTTATTAAAAAATTGCATTTGTTTACACATTTCAGGGGATTGAAGATTGACAAAGGGTGTGGGCTACCTATAGTATTGTACTAGCTAAATAAATTAATAAAAATTGCATTCATTTACAAGTTTTAGGTTTTCATTTACTTTTTTCCTTTGGATTAATCCCTATCTCACCCATGTTAAAATTAAATCCCTTTACGCATTTTCGTGTTACGCGATTATTTATCAAACCAATCACTCGCGTAGTGCAAGGGACAACTGTATTATATTTCCCTGATCTATTTTTAATCTCAAAACTGTTATCATAAAAGCACATGATTATTTTTATCCCCCCCCCCCGCCCCCTTTCCCAAATTAAAACGTTCAGGACCCCTAGGATCGTAGCCAGGTGCATTAACCACTACATCACAGGGCCGGTTACATTTCTAGTTAAAACAAAATTACAATAGTTAAACTAGATATGAAGCAGAATGACAAGGAATTGAACTAAAGCTAGAACCAAAGTGCTTTTGGACCGGTCCAGCCCGCTCATAAATTCAGCTGAGCCGCATCTCAACGCTCCTAACCATTCATCAAGAAATTCTAATTTTAACCGAGGAGGGAACTGTATTTTTCCAAATTTGAAGAATGTTTCCGAATATATCGCTTTTTCTGTCACTAACGTCACATGATCCTAACGATCAAGGCTCGCGGGCCCTTTGACCACCCACACAGGGCAGGGAACGATCTGTAGTTGGTCACTACCCTAAATAACTATTCACGCCCGATTACAAGTGTATTTAAACTTTGTATAATATAATCTACTTTTATAGTACCTAAATGATATGACAAAAATTGTTCTCTTTTTGTTGAAATATTACTGGATCCAAAATTCAAACTCATTTGGTATCTTGGCGGGAGCTTATGTGTGTTTATATTTTAGTTAATATTTGTCAATTAGCTCAAAAGATTTTTAGCACCCGTCTTACCACCTGTTCAGGTTATATGCATATGTACTAATTACGTTAATGAGTTAGGGATGAGGAATTGTGAATATTGAGGAAGTGTACCCGCATTTGCATGGAGGGAGTGTGTAAAAGCATTTAGGGGAAAATAACTCAGTACAACTGATCGGATTTAAACCTCTATATACCCATTATCAGTCTAGTCTAACACGAGAGTGACGCCTGAGACCATGTGGCCACCGAAGCAGGTTTCAAAAGTTAAAAGGAACGTCGGAGCACAGATTGTTTAATACGTATTATTTTCTACTAGGAAGGAAAGTGGCTAATAACGCACAAGTTTGTCTTCCCTCTTACAAATAGGATTAGGTAAGTGGTAAAAAAAGGTGGCAGTTCGATTCCAACACCCAGATGAAAACATTTTCATGTGGTGTCCTTGACATGTCTACTAGCGAATGTTCGAGGGGCTAATTATTGCTTCGTGCTTTCGATTTCTTCGCAATTAAAGGTAAATATTACCTAAAATGGCTACTAACTAAACATGGTGAGCGTTAATATTATTATTATTATTATTATTATTATTATTAGCACCGCGTCTTACTACCCGTTCGGGTTATACGCACTTACGCTAATGTGTAATGGTAAGCTGATTGTGAGATTAAATGGAGGACCTACAGTTTAACTTGGAATCCGAACCACGGTGGAGGCCTGGCATTCCCCACATTCACAAGATGTCTTGTCAGAGGTGAAGGAAGGGTTTGGTAATCAGATAAATCTGTGCCGGGACCGAGGATTGAACCCCGGCCGCCAGCACAGAAGTCTGACACCTTACCCCTAGACCGCCAGGTCACCGTAGCGTTAATATTGAATAACATAAAACTTTGTTCCTTGACATATGAATTTTAGTTAAAATTTTATTTGACGATTTCGTAGGTTTGACTGGATTTAGACAAAAATGATAAAATTTCGCGTGTATACTTCCTTTATAATTTTATGAATTTTTCTAGTACATTGATACAACATTACTTGGGTTATTCGCAGTTGATAACCTTTAATTTTATTCGAATAGCCCAAGATTTTATAACACAGTTCGTGGACTAATTTCAAACTTTGGAATGTGTTAGTCTATTATATATATATATTTTTTGCAGCAAGTCTTATTAACCATCCGGGTAAGCCGTACTTTTAATTACATTACGAGTGTAAGATGAGAACAATAAAAGTTTAGCAAAAAATGTGCTCGTATTTGTGCGGAAGGAGAGACATTTTGGAGAAATTATCCAAAGCACACTCGGTAAGGATTCGAACCCCAATCTCTCAATCACCTGCAAGGCAGACTAGATGGACTTGATGTTTATTTCGTGGGAATACCAATGAGGGTTATGAATTTAACTAAAGCGTTAGTAAACTTTTCTATGTTCGTTTATAGTATATTATAGTTTATAGCACAATTTTCCCATTAGCGTGATTTTTTTATATTTGGAGGGATTTTTTTTATCAACCTAACATTTTCTCTGGCCCGCTTCAGAGTGGCCGAATGGTCTAAGGCGTCACTCTCGTATAAGACAGGCCTGCTGATGAGGAGGATATATGGGTTCGAATTCTGGTAGGTTCTACCGAATGTGCTTTTTCCTGAATGATTTCTCACCATCGTTCTACTTAAATGTGGAAAGATTACCTCTAAAATGCTTCTTCCTAATCCCGGGTTGATGTAAATCCCGCCCAGGCTAAGCTCCTGTGTAAATTCCATCCCATCATTTGCGTAAGGTGGCATAAATTCCTTTCTCTATTAAATTTAAACAAAGTGAAACAAAATATTAAATACAATATGAAGCCAGAACAAAATATAACTTTAGTTTAAAGAGAGGTGACTATAATATTATTTAGTCTAACTGATTTCTTAATTGTGGTCTACTTCACTACAGTTGTGTGTAGCTTCCCTTTAATACACCTAATAAAGGGGAGCGCACAAAATATGAACAAAATAGCAGAGATAACCAGAGCGAGTCTGTAGATTCTAAAAGGACAATGGTCTGAGGATAAACTATTGCACTCAGAGGCACGCGGCTCACACGATTGCGGTAAAAACCAACAAAAGTTAAGCACAGTCCTCCTTAACAATGAAGCATGTATATTATTTTAAACTATGGATGTTCCTAAATATATTGACGAAACATATTTTAGTTTACCTATCAGGAAAGGGGCAAGAGCAAATAAGAAGAATGACCAAGCAGATATAAAATTAAGTCTGTCTTTAATTGAGAAACAATAATATTTGGAATCACATGGTATTACAAACACTGACCAAGAATATACAATGAAAAGTAAAGTTAATCTTTCAGAGATACGTCTCTGCATAGGTTGTATGACATGGTTTAACTCGAGCTTAAGGAAAATATAATTTTCCCTTGAATTATTCTTATAACAAAATAGGCACTCGAAGCTTTACCTTTCATGTACTGTACATACTACAAACGTTCTGAATAAGATAAACATAGTCGTTTCCTAAAATATTAACGATGTTCACGTAGACTTAGTTCCAATATGATAAACAAAATTAAGAAGTTCTTATCCATACGTTAAGCTACATGTGAACCACACATGAAAAATCACATGATTAGAAATATTATAAAAATATTTCTGTTTCACTAATCTATTTAATATACACGCAGAACAATTTTCAACATGTTAGACAACATTAAGAAGTTCCTGGCAATACGCTAATCTACACGTGCACTACGCACGACGCCACATGACCATAAATATCAAATTTAAAGGAGAATTAAATTCCTAACCGCAAGATCATGCCAACTCTCGTCCTTCCGAGCAATAGCATTTTTGACAAAAATATTAAGTTTCCCCAATTAATATGATGAGCACATTACGTTTAACATGGAATAATTCCAAACTCATTGCATTACGGTAACCTCCTCATTATTACTATCTTAAAAAATATGTTTCCTAAATGCTCAAAAAGAACTAGCACAAAATATGGTTTATAAAAAATAATTGAACAAAAATATGATTCATAAAAAATCATTAATAGCTGAATTCTCTATCCAATGTATTTTACAAAAGTATAGTGACCTATACCACGTATTTGCTATCTTTGACCTACCTAAGTTCTAGTTTACAATATAAAAATATTTTAAGTGTAGAATTAAATAATTACAATTATATTTTAGCAAAGCTAAAGTGAATTTAGAACAAAGGTATGGATTGAAATTAAGTCGAAAGTAAATTGTGCTCAAATTATAACAAAAAGTATAGCATGGACCATGGATGCTACAACCTTATCCAAGTAAAAAATTCCCCAAGAGTGCCGATATAAACCTGGATAAATACGGCTAATACCAGAGAGAGGGGTGGTAAGGAAAAGGGAGGCGAAGGAAGTGGTGTGGGAAGGGAAACACTTTACGATTGAGGTGCGCCGTGATGACCAGTCAGCCCACAATGTCCTGGAATATTTGGTCTCTCGTAACTTGTAGAAATTTACAGGCCTTTCCTGATCATCCACGATTCTAATCTTTGGTACGCCAACTAGTGGCAGACACTTGAACCTCAGCTACGTAGCTAAATTCTCCGGTATGTATAGGCGTGGCCGGGTGTGTCTGGCGGGCATGGGCCAAGTATTCAAATAGTTGAGTCCAGTTGGAAACTAATTCCCACTAAAGTAGCCCCATGGCTTCTTTAGTGCTGACTGACAGCTCACAGCTGACTTCTGGCAGTCAACACTTAGGTATTACCTAGACGTTGACTGTCAGAAGTGACAGCTGCTAAACACATGTTTTTTGCAGATCATATGGTTCGGCGTAGGCATACATAATTTGGTCTGGTAACTTTTCAAAGCTATCAGAAGTCAGCACCAAAGAAGCCATGGGGCTACTGTAGTTTGAGGGTATTCTACTTGTAGCTAAGCATGATGCTACAATTTGAAATTGTAGAAAAGTAGAGGATCATTATTATTCTCGCTCTCTTTCTTCAAAGTCAATTCACGAATGTTTACATTGGAACCTTATGTACAGTTATGTCTTCTCTTGAAGACCTATTAAACGTGGTCTACTTAGCCAGAGTTTGAAGTTATCAATCGGTTGTAGTATGGAGTGCATGCGAAGCGAGAAAAGAAATATTTGGTATTTAACTGATGGATTTAAATTTAGATTTTATAAACATCTTGCAAATGATGTACAACGTTGGAGTTGTTTATAAAGGACTGCGCGTCATTCTCTAAGCCAAGCGATAATAAAGTTATGCAAAATCCGGGTCCTCATAATCCTGATAGACCCGATGTTAAAATAGAGACAGAAAATAAGTGCTACATTGAAACGTAAAGCAATAGATGACATTTGTACAAAACCTTCGAAATTATTGCACGTGGAACTAAGGGTGGCTGATGTAAAAACGTTAACATCAGCTGACGGTTTGACTCTAATCAAGTGAAATGTTCATAACGTGCAATCTTCTGTCCACCCTTCTCTGCCGAAGTCAGATGATGAAACCCATAACTGTTGGCGGAAATGAAAATAAAGAGCAATGTGAAGGAATATTTTATGTAATTAACAATACAAGAAATAATATAATCGAATTTTCTAATCAAAGTAAAATTAATGTGTTGTGTATTGTACGGTGTATATATATCGGCGGAGCATTTAAATGTTGAACAAAAAGTTTCGTTCAAGTATTACATTATACGGACTTAACATTTATGTTTATGTACCTTTAATGTTTTTCGTCCTTCCAAGAAAATCTACAGAAACATAGGTAATAGCTTTTACAAATATTTTGAATAAGTGCTTGTATGTTGGGATAAAATTTGCCCCAGAAAAAAAACTATATTGGTTTTGAAAAACCAATACATGTAGCAATGCAGTCAGTGTGGTCAGTAGCTCAAATTAGAGGTTGCTGTTTTAACTTTGGACAAATCTGGTATCGTAAGATCCATTCACTGGGGTTGAATAACGAGTATACTAGGCTGGAATCTGAGGAAAGAAATGCTTTGAAAATTTTCTTTTTGCTTCCGTTGTGTAATGATATTGTTATGGACCCCTCTCAGATATTCAAAAATTCATGGATGAATTGTATTTTTCTGTAAAGAACTATATGTACATTTTCTTTTTAATACGTCATACATGAAGGACAACGCGTTTTCAGAAGTAATTTCAATATAATACGTTTCAAAACTTTCTTTATTTAAAACTACTCCCTTCGTTCTATTTGAAAATCAGCTTATGAGCTGGTTGCCTTTACCCAATAGGAAGCTAGCCTTCTCAACATTGGGTTGCCAGGAGTTCTCCTATTAGTTAAACTTAACACTGGCGACAAGGGGTTCAAGAAGCAAGGGGTAGGTCATATATAAGCAGCTTGTGCGTATATTAATCCACAGAAACATAGTAATATTACACAGAAACACAGTGATATCACACAGAAAAATAGTAATCTACAGAGGAAATCTCAGTATGTAACAGCACTAACTCTGGCTCTCCGAGTCAGTTCATAAATGAACAAAAAACTGTATCATTTTAATATTAAATTTACAATACTGAAAGTGTAATTAACAAAATATATCGTGTACAGCATTAATTTTCTACTAATTTCAACAAATAACCAATAAGTAAGAAATACAAATAAAATAAGATCGTCATAGCCGTGTGATACCAAGTCCGCAGTGAGGCATGCACGCGTTGTCGTCGTCATCATCATAAAAACCGGTATAGTTATAATTGGTGCCCAACGTGGGGCATGCACAGGTCCACATCTGCATCATCATTAAAAAAACTGTAACGAAATAGTTTCTACCTACAAACAAAGCTGGTGACTTTTTCATGTAAAATAATGGCTATTCAACATCCTGGTGATGAATTAATATCATTATGTGATTGCGTTTTAGAAACATATATTTTGCTGGATTCAATGATACCTCCAGAAATTTGGGCTGAGTTTTCAATGCCCATAAACCTCAAAATAAATTATTGTGAATCGTTTCACTCAAAATTTAATAGTCTCGTACATACATCCCACCCTGATATTTACACATTTTTAGGCGTACTGAAAGATGAACAGAATGAAACATGAATTCGTCTAAGAAGCAACCCACCAAAAAAATTAAAGGAAACAGTGGAAAAATAAAAGTTTTCGGCTGATAAAATGACTTAGTATAGTTGTAGAAAAAATTTATGTTTGATTTTGTCAAAAAGGTTTATTTTAAATTCTTACCTGTGTAATATAAGTGTTTTCGAAGTGTTATATTTAACAATTATTATTATTATTAGCACCGCGTCTTACTACCCGTTCGGGTTGTACGCACTTACGCTAATGTGTAATGGTTGGGTGATTGTGAGATGAAATGAAGGACCTACAGTTTAACGTGGAATCCGAACCACGGTGGAGGCCTTGCATTCCTCACATTCATAAGATGTCTTGTCAGAGGTGAAGGAAGGGTTTGGTAATCAATATATTTAACAAGTATTTGCAATAAGGGTGGAGTGGACATTTAACAATGAATAATATAAGCTGAGGACATAGAGTCGTTGTAAACAACAACAAAATAAAAAAATATATCACCCGGGTGTGTGAGAAGATTTCCTAACACATGCTAATGTATTTAGTTTTATATTCTGTAAATGCATTAATTTGAAATATATTAAAGGTGGGAACGTCTGGTTTGAATTGTTATGAAATGAAAAAAATATTTCATTATATCTTATAAAACTCCATGGCTTGAGGCTACGATCGAGCTAACTAAATATTGCGCCCGCCAAAATTAACTCTACTAGTAAAAAAACATCTCTTCAAAACACGTGGTTGTTGTATGAATACACGAAAGTTTATATATAAACATGTTGAATTGTCGAATAAAGTTCTTATGTCAATCTGACTTCTTGTATTTTAATATTTAGTGACCTTCCCCCTATCATAGTATACACGAATGAGTACCTACTACCAGAATGTGGACAGTTCTCGTAAAACACGTTTCGAATCACACTGTGAGTCCTTGGTGCCTGTAACCCGCCCACCACCTTTCATAGTCCTACACTAATCACTCTTCAAACTAACTGATCATCAGAGAGAAAAAACCTGCTTGGCACTGAATCCCACTTGACGTCGCCCAAGACGTGTATTCCATTGTACGGAATTACAGGGCTCGGTCTTTGCGTACAGCTAATGCAAGCTATCTTGCACCTTTTCGCTTTTTTTCTGTTCATTGTGTCTTATCACCCGTTCAAGCTAGCCACATTTAACTACACAAATGGAGTAGGGATGAGGAAGAAAGAGTAAATATATTATCACTTGCGTGCAGGGAAAATTTGCACCATTTAGGAAATAAAACTAACTACACACAACCGTAATTCGAAACCTGGCCTCCCCATCACCATAAAAACAAACAAGACGAGCTTGACTTTGATTCCGTGTTATCACCAATGCAGGTCAAAGCTACATGAATTATTATAACAATACAATTCTTTTATGTCCGATCGCGTCCGTCGGATTCCGTCCCAACATTAAAAATCCTCCAGATCCCCTAGTCCAGCGTTTTTCAATTTATTTTTCTGCCATAGTTATCTCAGACTACGGGAGGCAATTTTAGAATATTTTTATTGTTTTATCAATAATTAGGATTGACAATATTCTTCCAATTTGAATAAAGAATAGTTGTCAAAAGCGCAGCCAGAGCATGCTATGATTTCCGTTTGTTATACGAATAAAATTTAACTGTCCTTATTTTTTTTAGCACCACGTCTTACTACCCATTCGGGATATAATCCTATGTACTAATTACACTAATAGTACTAATTACACTAATATGGTAGAGATTGGGAAGGTTAAATTTAGAGGAAGTGCGCATTTGAGTGGAAGGATATTAGAAAACCATTGAGGAAAAAATCTCAGTGCACCCAACGTGGATCGAACACGGACCTTTCCGTCTTCGGCAGTATATTATTACACGAGAGTAGTGCGTTAGAACATGTGGCCACTGTAACTGGGAACTATCGTTACTGAATGTTGATAATATTAGTGTAAAACACTTTTTTGAGGACTCCAGCGTGTATTTTTTCTGGTGTAAGGACTCCTTCGGTCTAGAAGGTTCGGGAACCTCTGCTCTAGTCTCCACTTATCAGCCCTGGATCCCAGAGGCGGATTTACACTATAGGCCCACTAGGCACGGGCCCAGGGGCAGCAGCTTTAGAGGACGGCACATTTTGGATAATATTATTTTTACTAGAATATTTTTTTTTTAATAATTAAGTTTAAAAATTATTGACTAACATTATCGAAATAGTTCAAGCTAAAGTTATTATTATTATTATTATTATTATTATTAGCACCGCGTCTTACTACCCGTTTGGGTTATCTGCACTTACGCTAATGTGTAATGGTAGGGTGATTGCGAGATGAAATGAAGGACCTACAGTTTAACGTGGAATCCGAACCACGGTGGTGGCCTGGCATTCCCCACATTCACAAAATGTCTTGTCAGAGGTGAAGGAAGGGTTTGGTAATCAGATAAATCCTTGCCGGGATCAAGGATCGAACCTCGGCCGCCAGCATAGAAGTCTGACACCTTACCCCTAGACCGCCAGGTCACCAAGCTAAAGTTAAAACGTCAATATATTTTTTTTAAATAACTGTACTTCGCAATCGCTTTGTAACTGAAGTCAGTCTCCCCTTCTTCAAATGTTAACGCAAGCTACTGTAGGGCCATGCCAGATTATCTTTGGTAGAAATCTTTTCTCGAATACT
>CABFOV010003039.1:17036-72583 GCA_902141375.1 Timema poppense
TATGAATATATATATATATATATAAAGATGAGAATATTGTCAATGCTTTCAAATATTCTCTAGGGTCAAATCAGGGACATTACAAGCCCTACATCCTTGAAAAATTCATTCCCTTTTTGAAAAATGGCTCCACCAGTTGTACGTCCATCTAACGACCGACAAAATAGTAAATCTTCGTGGACACTGTTACCGTAACACTATCTGACATATACCAATAGCTATGCGAAGTTTGTAATGTCAGTCGATTCATCCAGCTGAATTGCAAATTTCGAACTTTCTTTAGTTCTTTCAATAAGTTGCTCACACTGATCGTTGCTAATATCTAAAATTCGTCTACCCACTGTATCATTTGACAGTGGATTTTTTTTTTAAATTCGTCTGCATAATTTTTCCCGTGAATAATTTCATTCATTCTAACTGCCACTGGCAACACAAGATCTTCGGCAATAGTGTATGGTTTCTTAGCATTTGCAATTAAGTAAGAGGCTTCATAAGATGCTCTCAAGTACTGTTTATCGACAATTACATGGGTTTCAAGAGATTGTTTTTGTTTTTTCGATAATTCTAATAGTCTTTCGAAAAACTGTACAGGCATATTAATATTTATATTTAGCACCGCGTCTTATTACCCGTTCGGGTTATACGCTTTAAGTACTAACTACGCTAATGGATTAGGAATTTGAAAGGTTGAATTAGAGGAAGTGAACCCACATTTGCGTGGAGGGAGAGTGGAAAACCATTTAGGAAAAACCATCCCCAGTTCGCCCGACCGAGATTCGAACCTCGATCTCCCCATCCTCGGCAGTCGAGCTCAACACGACAAGCGCTACAGGCTTATTGGAATGGGAAGCATGCTTTGTGTGTAGATGTGGTTTTAATTTTGCAGGTTTGAGACTTTCACTCGCCAAGCATTCATTACAAATCAGGCAGATAGGTCTGTCTTCACTATTTGTGGAAATAAAAGTAAATCCATATTGCAAAAAATGTTTCATTATATTTCCTCTTTTTTTCTGCACGTGAGTGAGAAATATCTTCAGTTTTATATATCTGCACATTATTGTTAGTACTGGATGATCCCGGTTCTGCAGAATCTGTAGCTTCATTATTATCTGCTGTCTTACTAAGTCTTTGACAAATTTAACCACTTATCCATGGGTAAGATAGTTTCGATTTTATTGCAATTTGTCTTTAAAATGATGGTAGCCAATAACTAGTGACAGTTAATTATTTGCTCGTCCGGTACATCTTTGAACGTCAGAGATACTAGAAGAACTACTAAGCAACTTAACACTGTGCAAGCAACATTGAAAAACTTAACAACTAAACACTGTGAAATTAACACTGAGCACTGTGCAACTAACACTGAGCACTGTGCATCTAGCACTGAGCACTGACTGAGCACTGTGCAACTAACACAGAGCACTGTGCAACTAACACCGTTGAACAATTGGATACTGTACAACTAGCACTGTTGAACAATTGGATACTGTACAACTAACACTGAACAGTGAACAACTAGCAAGAGCTCCGAACAGAATGAATCACAAACTGCTATTAAGGCCTTACACACCGGGCGAAACTATTTAGTGACACGATACTTGCAAGGTACAAGCTGCCAAGGATGAGTCACGACAAAAAGTACTTCCAAACCGTTTGTAAAGCTCACTGGCTATCAACCCCCCTCCCCCTTTACACAAGACGAGATCTCTTCCCTGTCACCAAGTCTGTACAAAGGACATGTTGTGTCTGCTACCCAGCTTCAAATTGGTAGGTTATTAGTATTACTGTCATATTGAGAGATTAGTTACATATTATTTATGATTATTTTTTTTCAAATGTACTGCGACCCCCAATATTATTTACGTGACGCCTAGGTTGAGATGCCCTGCTCTATAGTATGTAGTCTTCCCACATCAGGCCTAGATCCTCTATCGTCTTCACACATCAGACCTATATCCTCTCTCATCTCCACACATCAGTCCTAGATCCTCTATCGTCTACATACATCAGTCCTAGCTAATATATTCTTCACACATCAATCCTAGATCCTCTATCGTCTTCACACATCAGGCCTATATCCTCTCTCATCTCCACACATCAGTCCTAGATCCTCTATCGTCTCCATACATCAGTCCTAAATCCTCTATCGTCTCCATACATCAGTCCTAAATCCTCTATCGTCTCCATACATCAGTCCTAGCTAATATATTCTTCACACATCAATCCTAGATCCTCTATCGTCTTCACACATCAGGCCTATATCCTCTCTCATCTCCACACATCAGTCCTAGATCCTCTATCGTCTCCATACATCAGTCCTAAATCCTCTATCGTCTCCATACATCAGTCCTAGCTAATATATTCTTCACACATCAGTCCTAGATCCTCTATCGTCTTCACACATCAGGCCTATATCCTCTCTCATCTCCACACATCAGTCCTAGATCCTCTATCGTCTCCATACATCAGTCCTAAATCCTCTCTCATCTCCACACATCAGTCCTAGATCCTCTATCGTCTCCATACATCAGTCCTAAATCCTCTATCGTCTCCATACATCAGTCCTAGCTAATATATTCTTCACACATCAGTCCTAGATCCTCTATCGTCTTCACACATCAGGCCTATATCCTCTCTCATCTCCACACATCAGTCCTAGATCCTCTATCGTCTCCATACATCAGTCCTAAATCCTCTCTCATCTCCACACATCAGTCCTAGATCCTCTATCGTCTCCATACATCAGTCCTAAATCCTCTATCGTCTCCATACATCAGTCCTAGCTAATATATTCTTCACACATCAGTCCTAGATCCTCTATCGTCTTCACACATCAGGCCTATATCCTCTCTCATCTCCACACATCAGTCCTAGATCCTCTATCGTCTCCATACATCAGTCCTAAATCCTCTCTCATCTCCACACATCAGTCCTAGATCCTCTATCGTCTCCATACATCAGTCCTAAATCCTCTATCGTCTCCATACATCAGTCCTAGCTAATATATTCTTCACACATCAGTCCTAGATCCTCTATCGTCTTCACACATCAGGCCTATATCCTCTCTCATCTCCACACATCAGTCCTAGATCCTCTATCGTCTCCATACATCAGTCCTAAATCCTCTCTCATCTCCACACATCAGTCCTAGATCCTCTATCGTCTCCATACATCAGTCCTAAATCCTCTATCGTCTCCATACATCAGTCCTAGCTAATATATTCTTCACACATCAGTCCTAGATCCTCTATCGTCTTCACACATCAGGCCTATATCCTCTCTCATCTCCACACATCAATCCTAGATCCTCTATCGTCTCCATACATCAGTCCTAAATCCTCTATCGTCTCCATACATCAGTCTTAGCTAATATATTCTCCACACATCAGTCCTAGATCCTCTATCGTCTCCATACATCAGTCCTAGATCCTCTATCGTCTCCATACATCAGTCCTAAATCCTCTATCGTCTCCATACATCAGTCCTAAATAATATATTCTTCACACATTAGTCCTAGATCCTGTAGTTCCCCTTCATCAGTTCTAGATCCTGTAGTCTCAACACATCAGTCCTAGACAGTACTTGCCAGTGAGTGCCTAGCGCTGTCTCTGCTACAGTCCACGCGTGGAACTTTGCCAGGACGGACGAGTGGTGTGTTCATGGCCCAGTTTGTCACTGGAGCTTTGTTTTAGTTCTCTCTTGAGACTCCAGGGTGCAGGGTCGACGGTAGTGCTACCATCACTAACCTACTTGGAAGTAGATCAACTTCAGGGGGGACGGCTTTGAATTGAGGTAGGCTTCAATTAATTGGGTATGGGCTCTAACGCAAACATTTTGGCTGAGTATTTCATTATTCTTCAACGGTGTTCAGACGTTATTATAAAATCGTTTCTAGGGGTGTGAGAAGCTTCTCTTTGAAAGTAACCTTTAGATTTCAATAGTTACAAACCTTCACCAATAATAATAATAATAATAATAACTAAAATACAAGTATGTTCAAATATTGCAATTCTGTGTTTTATGTATATTAACAATATTAATGATCATATTTAAAAAAAATCTGAATTAATTGAATTGCATGCTATTATAATGATAATATATAAATAATAATAATATTTTTTTTAGCACCACGTCTTACTACCCGTTCGGGTTATACGCTTTAAGTACTAATTACTCTAATGGATTGAGAATGTTGAATTTGAGGAAGTGAATCCGCATTTGCGTGGAGGGAGGGTGGTAAACCATTTAGGAAAAATCACCCCCAGTTCACCCGATCGAGATTCGAACCTCGATCTCCCCGTCCTTAGCAGTCGAGCTCAACACGACAAGCGCGTTAGCCAACTACGCCACCGAGGCGGGTAATATATAAATTAATTAAGTAAAGATATTCAAACTTATACTCGGCTTCGGGAATATTTAATACATTTGGCTCGACCTAACTTAGAATTGAAAATGACTTTCCACAGCCCTAACTATTTCCTTCAGAATACCACAGCTAAGATCATAGGACAAGATCAAAAGTTCATGGGCTGGATCCAATCGTTCAAATATTATTTTCAACTAAGGTTTTTATTACCCAAGGTTTTTTACCCATGTGAATTAGTAGTATTTAACAATAGTTAATTATGAATTCGAATAACCACAGTTTGAACAATTTGGAACATATAAACTAAATTGAAAACATTAAAAAAAGTGTTGCTTATATTTATCTTAGAGCTGCCGAAATTGATAACTTCTCTCAAAATTGACCTTTACATGATACATAACTTGGCGTATGTATATATTAAAAAGTGAGTTTAGTAACTTTTTTTTAGCTGTCATAAAAGGAAGGTGTTTTTTTTTGTCGTTCCAACTACTTAACAACGGTGGTCTAGTTATCTTTACTATAAAAATAAATTTAAAAATCCATGTTATCCGCCCGCAAGGGAAATATACCGGCCGAACGGCCACCACCGTTAGCGAAGATAGTGTCAATATTTGCGAATATAGGGTGTCATGAGGTCAGAAAAATGAAATATATGGTTGTTAATCTCAGTTTTCTAAACCGGAGCTGCTATTTATTTATTGAAGTAGCTCTTCATTTGTCCTCAAGAGGCTGAGTTTGACCCCGTTCCAGACCCACTGCTTCAAAGAAATATCTGAAAGCGACAGGGATCGAACCGAACCTGGGACCTCTGTGTCTGTATCCAGAAACTCTGACCACAATACTACAGAACCAGCCTATCTTTACTGTAAGAGATTAATTATGATCCTTGTACCTATCGTATATATTCAAACAAGCTACTAATGGTTTTATGTGCACCACGTCCTACAGCCCGTTCGGACATTCCGTTCGATTATACTAATAAAGGGAAGGAGATGAAAGGTAAAATTTAGAGGGAATGTACCCACATTTACGTGAATAGAGGGTAGTAATTTAACTTAATATGTACACCCAGCCGCTATTTGAATCCCAGTCTCTGCGTGACAGGCAAATATTATAAGACGTGACTGACGCCTTTATCCTCGTGAACACCAGTGCCGGTATTTGAGTGGTTACAAATTACCATTTTGTACACATTACCACCACTCGGTTAAAAAAATACCACCACGTCTTACTACCTGTTAAGATTATACACATATATGATAATAATGACTCTAAGGGGCTAGGGATGATTAAGGTAGCATTTTAGAGGTAAGCTACCCGTATTTATGTGGAAGGAGGGTGGGAAACCAATTAGTAAAGAGCACCCTCAATAGAAATGACTGGGATTAGAACTCCGATCTCCCCATCATCACCAGGCCAATCTAACAAGAGTTTGATGTCTTATACCATGCGGGCTACTGAAACGAGAACTTAGTAATTTTAATTACAATTCATTAGTCAGTAGCGGATTTAGGTTTGAGGACGCCCTAGGCCCGAGACGATATGGCGCCCTTTTTTTTTGTAACAGTATATATATATATAAATAAACATATATATACATATATGTGTGTGTGTGTATAAAATAATGAAAAATGGTACTATGTTTCGATAGTAAGAGCGCAATAAAATAAACTTTAAAATTTGGTCTTACAGTTTACAGAAAACCCAATCGATTTTTAATTTTAGTCATCTTAAAAATTTTGGCGCCCCTCAAAATTTGCCGCCCTAGGCCCGGGCCTCACGGGCCTAAGCCTAAATCCTCTACTATCATTAGTTGATATAAAACATATCTTAGTTGTAGTTTAGTTTGGTTTAAAACCGATTAGAGCAAATCTACAAACTGATTGAATAGTTTTGTCAGTATAGTCACGCGATACATGAGTGTATGACAGTCAGGAGTTGGCAGATACAAGACTTGCACAGTTAGATAACTCGAGAGCGGCGGTGAACCATTAAAATGACATGCATTTACAAGTGCCAACCTTTCACGACCGCAATGTTACTATCGTGTATTTATTATGATGATAGTGACGTCACAACACATGAGGGAAGGACAGTGGGCCGTGGGTTTCTCGTGGAGGACAACCGTATAGTTTCCTCGAATCGACAACATGTGACACCCACAGATAATCGGGAAGCGTGCGTAAAGAACAACCAAGGGATCACAAGAGAAAACATAGTTTTATTTTAATTAAGTCAGGTATAAAGGTAATGAAGATACATCATATATTTCAACAATGGCATAGAGAGCCAATTTGTAGTCTGGCAATAAACATCAATTCAAGATGAATCAAACTATATACATGAAATTGCGAAGCCATAAAATTTACTTTAAATATCTATATATAATAAATAATGTACTCTGCCAAAGTAGACACAAGGATAGTAAGATAAAGTGATTAAACCTATAATATATAAGTCTCAACAATTGCCGTTGGACCCTATACCTAAGTAACAATGGATAATTTAATTTTATAATTTACTTTGAAGTGCATAAATATGGTTCGTAAACCGCCGTTAGAATATATAAAACCTAACATGATAACCTAATTTGAATTAAATATATATACAATAATCCACGCAATTAAAGCGTGGGTGACCTGGCGGTCTAGGGGTAAGGTGTCAGACTTCTATGCTGGCGGCCGGGGTTCAATCCTTGGTCCCGGCAAAGATTTATCTGATTACCAAACCCTTCCTTCACCTCTGACAAGACATCTTGTGAATGTGAGGAATGCCAGGCCTCCACCGTGGTTTGGATTCCACGTTAAACTGTAGGTCCTTCATCCTTCATTTCATCTCACAATCACCCTACCATTACACATTAGCGTAAGTGCGTATAGCCCGAACGGGTAGTAAGACGCGGTGCTAATAATAATAATAATAATAATAATAATAATAATAATTAAAGCGTGCATACATTATTTTAATAACGTCCCTGAAACTTGTGAAAATACCAATGTAATAGCTTAACTGAACTAAGTGAAGATGAGAGCGCGCCACAAGCACACAAAGAGTACTTACGCAAATCATGAATTCCCCTTAAAAACAAATATTATAGACTCGCGGTTCATCCGCGCTAAACCCCACCAGAAAACCCATCTACAAAACATGATTATGATAAAGTAAGCCCAACAATTTTGAAAAGTATCCCTCCCCATTATTTATATCAGAACAGAATTTTGAATAAAGTTTCCTAGCCCTAGTTCATATCGGCATCCTCACCTCTGTGCAATATTCAAGCCAGTGGTACAATAAGTGACGAGGTAAACAATACAAGCCATTATATAGTAAATACAGCCTACACATGTTCTCAGAGGAGGGGGAAAGCAGGGTGGGAACAAAGAACAAAAGGAAGGGAGAAGACTAGCGCTCTCGAAGCTTAGCGGTCAGTCCAGTAACTACTCGAAGTTTACAGAATATCCCAGATGGTGGAACCGGAAACGATCTTGGTCAAGTTAAGTTCTTGTTTGTTGTGGGCCGGGCTTCGATGACGAGCGAGGCGCTGACCAGCGTCTCGTTTCAGTCGAAATTGTTCAACCCACGGGAGAGGATGTCTTAGTGTGTGTTAGTGCTCCATCAGACGGAGAGAAGCCAGGCCGGTGGTGGTGAGTGTTGTAATTCCATATTACTGGGTGGTATGCGTTAGATGTTGTTATTGGTTGTAACATCGTTACAAACAGAGCTATGGTACGATTCTGGTAGGAAAATACAATTATTATTTTTGTGGTCACAAATCTTAGTATTTTACTATCTTGTTATTATTATTATTATTATTATTATTATTATTATTAGGATCTCCTCTGTCATCTAGTGGCCTTAGTTACTGGCTACGGATACAGTGGATCCAGGTTCGATCCCTGCACTTCCATATTTGTTGTGAAACAGTGTATCTATAACGGGGTTAACTTAGCCTCACGAGGATAAATGAGGAGATACTTAAACGAAAAATTAGCGACTCTAGCCTAGAAAACTGAGATTAATGGAAGGAGGTTTCATTGGGCTGACCACATGAAACCATCTTTATACAGAATTTGACACTATCTTTGTTGACAGACGGCGGCCGTTTGGTCGGTATGGCTCGATGGGGGCTGGCGCCATAGTGTTTTCTTAGCACCGCGTCTTAATACCCGTTTGGGCTATACGCTTATGTATTAATTACGCCAACGGTTTTAGGAATGAGGAAGATTATATTTATAGTTAGTATACCAACATTTGAGTGGAAAGAAAGTGGAAAACCATTTTGTAAATAACACTCTTATTACACCTGACAGAGATTTGAATCTCGATCTGCCCGTCATCGGCAGTCTAGTCCACTGTGAGAGTAGCGTCTAAGGTAGGATTCCCTATGCGCGTCTCACGTCTGCAACCAGCCACCGGACTGGTTTCCATGGTTTGTTATGTGGCCAGTTCCTTCGAGTCGACTGCGACTGGCGACCAGATTGCGGGTCCAGCGTCTCTACACCACCGAGAAAACGTGGGTTTTAGTAAAGTCGTATTTAGTTTTGTAATTTATTGGGCTGGTTTTGAAAATTACCCAAGGTTTCTTCATAGAAGAGGACGAAAATTCGATTGAAAAGGTGGCAAAGCACCCTTCTATTTTTTACACATATTTGTCAGTGTAGCGGGACCAACATGTGAAGGATAACATATGGAAAGAGATCTCAGGAATAATTTGTCGATCAAGTTGGTATTTTTTATCCACACTATTCCAAAATAACAAAATAATATGAAACATTAAATAAAACACTCTGATAACTGAGGAACGATCTTTACTGTCCATAAAATTACCCACGACTGGCGACCAACGTGACGCATCTAGGGAAACACTGTATCCCACGTCTGCGACTCAACACCCCACGTCTCTGGTCGCAGAAGTGAGACGCGAGTCGCACCGAGGAAATCCTATCTTTAGAGAATGAGGCTACCGAAGCGGGTGGTATTGAAATTAATTAAAAATGAAAGTTGTAGATAGCATAAAGTGGTGTCATAGCTTATGAAAATTGTCTTAGTAGCTTTTACCAATGTCTGTCCAAAATGTTTCTTCCCAATAAAATAGGACTGTGGTTGGCCGTTCGCAGACATTTAAATTCATTTTGGGCGCGTCCCATATTCTATCTTACTATCCAGACCATCCGTATACTTACGATAGGAGGATGAGGATGAGGAAGGTAGAATTTGAGAGCAAATATACACTTATTTGCTTCTATATAGATTGAGAAGACATTTAGGAGACAATAAAACTCGGTACACCCGGTTGGGATTCAAACTCAGACTTCTCCGGTCACTAACAAACTTAACTCAAAGAGTTTGACGTCTTTTCTCTAGCTGATGTTTAGTTTGTAAATCGTGTGCAGATAAATCAAGGGAAATATGCTTCCACTCCAAATCCTTGGATTAAATTATAAATACGTAATTTGTTGGTAGGATAAATTGAATGGATAGTATTCCTGACTCCTATGTAGGGTTCGATTCTGATTAGCTGCACAAAATGTGGTTTCCAAAAATTTAATTTTTCAATCTTATTTTAGGTGAATTTTGATGTTATTATTTGAAATAAACCCCCCCTAACTTCCTTTCCTTAAGGCTGCAGCTACCATTTTTGATTTTAACGTCTAAATAGTATTTTTATTTTGTAGTAAAATCGTTAGTATTTCTGAAAATTACAATTCATAGTTCTAGAACAAATATTGTGTAAAACCTTCCACATTGTTTTTGGTAGAAAGCTTCAAGATAAACATAGTGACCATTTGTAAATGTTATCTACCTTGAATTTATTTTGTTAGTATTTTATATTTTGATCCGACTCTTGGCTCTTCAATGATATCAGTTTTACTCCAACCATCATGATCTTGTACTCCACTCTAGTATGTCTGCGCCTGGCAGTGATGCAGTAGTCAACTCGCAGTACGTGGCTGTACACATAATTGCAAGTCGATCAAGTGTAGTTGCTGCGTTATTTTTGTGATGGAAACGCGGTACGAAGGAGCTTTTAGATAATACAGACAGGTTTTTTGCGTTCAACATTAATAACATTTTACTCTTAATATTATTTTATAGTTCTCGATAAAAAAAGATGGTATCTAGATCACATGACTTGCCGAATAAATATATAAAAATTGTTTTAGTAACTTTTTTACTTTCAAATAAGCTCTTTTTTTCTATCGAAATCTGAATGTATATTTCATTCACCGTAGGAATTGACTTCTGAAAGGCTTTTTTCCCTACCATAAATCTACTATGTAGTAGGATATTGGTATGAAAAAAGACCTTTCAGAGAGTAATTCCTACCGTGAATGGAATGTATGTATGGTTAGGTTCTGAGAGGGAGAAACTTTTAGTAAATACAGTTCGGGAGTACGGAACCAGGGAGTGAGTGGGAGTGGGATGCCTAATCACAGCTTGTTTTTATTGGGGAAGGAGGGTGGGTGAGGTCTGGGAATATCTCAGGCCCCCCATACCACCAAATAATTCCTATTCAAACATAGTGTAGTCTTTAATATAGAAACTGTACCTACATTTTATTTTAAAGAAAAAAAAGGAATATTTGAGAGTTTTCTAAAATAGTTATATTAGAGAAACGTGGTATCTGACACTTATAACAGTTACTAAAACTATTCCACTCTTATGTATTCATGCGTCAAGTAAAGTGATCTGCAGCTGTTTCTTCTTAATAAATAATAAAAATACCAATAAAATAATACCGATGATCTGCTATTTATTTCAACATTTACAGCAGTAAATAAGTTTGTATATTTAAAACCACGTTTCCTTCCATGTTATTACTATACAATACAAAGAAAAGCATAAAAAAAAGTGCTACACAGAAAGAACAAACCCTTTTCAAATAGCGTATAGAATCATTCAATGTTTAACATTTTTACAAACCCTCTTTAAGTTGATAACCCTTATCCCCTTTCCCGTGGAGTTTCCGGAACCCCTGAATACAAACCTTTGTTTTTGAAGTCAACAGTGATAGTACCTTGCTCTATTCTTAGGGCCAGTTTCATAGTCAAATTTAGTACGCCTCAAGTGCGGCGCTACACTAAGTACAAGACGACACCTACCTAAACTAGAATGGAATGGGCCAGTTTCCTATGCGAGAACGGTCTATTCCATTCGAGTTTAGATAGGTGTCGTCTTGTATTTAGTATAGCGCCGCACTTGAGGCGTACTAAATTTGACTGTCAAACTGGCCCTAGTATTATTTCATAGGTATTAATAATATCTATCAAAAGTGTTGGTTGGTGATCATATGCCTTCACGGAACTGTATGAAAATAATTTTAGTAGCTGTGACTGTCATATACCTTTCTTCCAACCAGAATCCTATTGCACTTATCTGACTTTTACTAAAGTGATTAAAACTAAAATTAGAATCCACTCGTCATAGGAGAGGTGATTGACAGTTAGCAAAAGATATAAAAGTGGGTAAAAACATATGTAATGTATTGATTTGGACTAATCTAAATTATGTAAAAAGTCATGGATGAAGGTAATTTTTCTTTAAAGTAATATAGGTAGAGTATCCTTTTAAGATTCATCCATGAACAAACACGCGTTTCTTAGAATGAGGTGAAAAGGATCTCACCCCTAAAATATATTTTTTTATACCTTCTTTCTTGTTAAAATATCTACTGCGTTGCTTCCTGTTAAAGGGAAAAAGTTCATATTATTTGGTGGTAGAAAACGCAATTTCTTTATACCAATAAGAAGCTCGCTCTCACAAAATGTGTCGCCAGGACTCTGTCTATTGGTTAGTTTTTACTTTGTTGACCAAGGGAGAAAATGCAAGGTGTATGTCATATATAGACCATAGTGCGTATGTTTATTCACAGTACGAACAGTATATTCAGTATATTCAGCACAGAACAGTATATTCAGCGCAGTACAGTATACACAGTATCAGCAGTACAGTACGGTACAGAATAGCAATAGCAATTAACGACGACGATGGGGAGGACGATCTCCGGGACCTTGCTCACAGTCCAACACATTATAATATAAGTCACTTCAATATCACAAGTGTGCAGTAATAAACAAACATTTAACTGAAATATGTGCAAATAATTTACTGGTGTAATATAAATAAACCGTGTGTGAAATAACAGCCAACAACATTTCTCTTTCTTTAATAATATTAATACCGATTTAATTAGTGCTCGAACACGGGGCTATAGACAGCTGATTAGACGGTATATTTTCCGTACAGTGATGATAGGCGCTCGATCACGGAGCTTTATACAACCTATATAAAACATCACATCATCTTTTATCAAGGAATTAATCCGTTGTGAATCAATCGACACCCGAAGTAGGGTGATTGATCACATATTATTATTATTGACGCCCAAAGCGTGGCGTATTTATACCGTATTGTTACACATAATTAAAAACCAATTGTGTTCTGTGAGAGTGCTGACTGCCATAATTAACAACAAATCGATACATGGTTTTAGAGAGCGTGTGGTTTGGCGAATGGATACATGAGAAAAGATCTGGTAACTTTTACTAGATATTAGTTACAACCCCTCCTATGGCGAATACAATCTACATCCATATGCTTGTATATATGGATGTCAATTTTTTTTAGATCCATTTCTGTTCCTAGCCTGTGTCAATTTTTTTATTCAAGCCTTATATTTTCCCCTAGCGGCTTGCTAAACCTGTCATAGCCTGCCTTATAATCTATCTTAAGACTAGAACAGACACAACATCCAGTCCCCGCTCGTAAGTTCATCACTATGAAAGGGTAAACCCACATTTCACCACTGATAAATTTTTCGGCCATGCTGGGAATCGAACCCGGGATTCTTAGCTCCGTAGAGAGACACGCTGTCAACTGAGCTAAGGTGCCAGTTCACGTCGAAAAATATGCTATGAAAATATCACGATGACAAATCGTATAAGTGTTGATAAATTAATAAAATTGATAGCTACAATTTTTTTCAATACTAAGAGAAATAAAATTTGTGTTATAAATCTACATCCCTAACACGATTCCGCTATAATATGTGCAGTAGTTATTTACCTGTGACAAAGATCTAAAGTTTGGTGGGGGATTTGTAAAGTATGAAAGTATTTAGAGTTTTGGGTTTTGAAGGTTAAAGTTGAGTTAGTTAAAGCAGAGGAATAACAGTCAAATTCTATTAACGTTAATTATTTTTGGCCTATTTTATGCACGGGGCCTTTAATATTATGTAATCTAATGCAGACCTTGTTTTATGATGTATTATATTTAATAACAACAGGCCAATGTTGATACATGTAGCGCAATACTTTACGTTATTTTTTACTTTTTAATATAGTGAAAATCTATTTCCCAAAAATCAACTCTCTTTGGCTTGGACGTAGCAGATGAAACATTTCGAGATTAATTATACACGTGCGGGTGACTTTAAAAAAATTGTAGTACTTCCACCGGTGGACACGTAGGTGGAGACGTCAGTCGCGTCTTGTCTGGTTTATCGGTGACTGGAAAGTCAGGATTCGAGTCACGGTCTGGCATACTGTGGTGTTTATGCCTAAATGATTTACAAAGTACTTGCATATAAAGGTATACGTAGAATTTCATTTAAAAAATTTATGACAAGAGGTTTAAAGTTTGTGTTTTATCTACGACCTCACCAACAATTAGCTGCTATAAATTCAGAATTGAATAATAGTTCTTTTGATATATCGACTATATGTGTAAAACAAAGGTCACCATTTGATTGTAGTCGTTTTCACTTATATTATACTTTTTATAATAATCTAGCAAAAGGAGATAAGAATTGGGCTTATGTAATAAATGTATTTTTAAATGTATCAGCATATATGCGCTGTGATTTTTCTGCACCCGATTTGGCAATAATAAACAGATAAAAAATAAACTTTGTTTTTCTATATAAACAACCTTCTCCGTCCTTGTATCTATCATTTGAAATGTCTTCTCTTGGTGATATTATTAAAGAGCATCACATCAAACAAGCCTCTGAGGTAAGTAATCTAGTTTCAAGCGTAGCCCTGTGATAGGTTCGGAAGCGTAGCCCAAAGATCTCGCAAGCGTAGCCCTGTGATATTTCCTCAGAGTTCTACCTTGGCTCATCCCTATCTCATCTTGCGGATAGCCCGGATGGGCAAAAAGACGCGATGCACAAGAAAAGAGTAATAAAACTGAGCTAATAGCTGTTGCTTTTTATTATTGTCATCGCAGCCCATATTAGGAACCCCAATTAGCTCTGCAAATCATTTCTAAGAAAAACTTTTCAGGTGATTTGTATTTATTTTATTTGAAGTAAAGTGTTTAAACGTGGATAGGAAAAAATTATTGTCAAGCAGGCCTTAAGTGAACACAAAACTTTTTTCATGTTTTTGATATTCTACATCGCCCATAATAAACTTTATTTATGTATTATCACCGTTGATTTAATTTTCATTTACAAAAAAAAAATAACATAATAAATGTTAACAATGTTCTGTTAATAATTTTCATTTACAAAAAAAAATAACATAATAAATGTTAACAATGTTCTGTTAGAAACTATTTATGTACCAAATTCAACTGAGTGAAAAAGGATAATCTGGACAAGGAAGTCGAAGACGTGACCCTTGGCTTTGAGTGCCAATGCTCTCTCACTGAGACGTCCTTCTATTCTATTCGCCATATCCCTCTATTCATTTGTGTTCTAATTGAAGATCCCAATCTTGACTTACTCGCATCGGTGGTCGAATGGTCTACTTTAAGGCGTCATTCTCACAATAGACTTGACTGCCGATTATGGGGAAATTGGGGTTCGAATCCCGGTTGGGTATCCTGAGGAGGATTTTTACTAAATCCAAATTCTGGCATTTATCCTCATACATGACACATTATCTCGATTAGTATTTTTCAGCCATTTATTTGAGGTAATCAACGTGCACTTTCTGAACTGACTGATGACGTCAGCACACGATTTATAAAAACTAACTTAAATCTAGGACAGACACAGCTTCCAGCCCCCCAGTCGTTAATTCATCACTGTGAAAAGATAAACCCACATTTCACCAACGATAAACTTTTCAGCCATGCCATGAATCAAACCCGAGGCCCTTAGCTCAGTAGACAGACACGTTACTGACTTATTTAAGGTTTTGGACCGTAATTAGTAAATATTACATTACGCGTATAACCCGAACACTTAGTAATACGTGGCGCTAAAGATAAAAATGTTGGCTAGATTCTAGTTGTCGGTATTTGTGTGCCCCAGATGCCCTGCTAGAGGACCTCCAGACCGGCATATCACGGCCCTCATCAACAGTCACCATGAACGGTCTGGGGACCGGCGGCACTCGAGCATACAGACAGGAGATCCGTACCATCCAACAGCACACAAGCGCTGTCCCAGACAGCGGACAGTACGTGCAATACCTGTCGGCTGCCAACCCCACCACCGTGGTCTCCGAGCGGTCCATCAGCCCCGGCACCATTGCTTTACAGGTGGGAGTGACCAATTGGTCGGTACGTGTTGGAACTTGCTCTCGTGCTCCCCTTCAGGGTGCATCAGAGCATGCTATTGGTATTGGTATTGGTATTGGTAGTGAGGGGAGTCGGGGTACACACACGCAGCCCGTTGAATGTATATGCTACTGTGAACGTGATGGGTTTGTTCAATCGCTCATGAGTTTACAAAACCACATGTTAAGTCGAGGAACGTAATAAATTTATTTATTAGGATTTTATATAGGTACTCGCTGAACGTTTTACAAAATCATTAATGAGTTTATAACATTACCATCAGCCATTGCTAAATGTTAACTAGTCACTGTCTAGTTTTGATAGGTAAGGCTAGGTTAGGCTGGTTAGGTTAGATTAATGATCTATACTTTCGTCAGCATGCATTTGGATTTTATAAAATCGCTGGTGAAGGTAGATAATACAGTTCATGTAACATACTTTCACAATATTGCATTGGGGAAGTTATAAAATTGCCGGTAGATGTAAATAAATCCCATTATTTGTTAAATAAACCATTGCTTTCAGTGAGTCTAAAGCATTCACCGGTAAGTTTACAAAATATCGAAATCAGCACATTCAAGTTCCATCTACAATTATTTTATAATTTTGTATTTGTTTCCATAGCAACGGATCCTTTGGCTGCTATTGGTGCTTTTATTTCGATGCATGTGTCGTCAAATTCATAAAAAATACTTTTATGGTTTATTTTCTAAGAAACACTTTTATATTTAGAAATCTGCAATTTCAAAGTAGTATTGCTAGGGAAGGAATCAGATTCAATTCATTTTACAGCAAATGAAACACCAATAGTGCAAAGACCCGCTTCGGTGGCCATGTGGTCTAACGCGCTAATCTTGTGTTGGACTAAACTGCCGAAGACAGGGAGATCGGGGTTTGATCCCAGTCGGGTGCACTGAGGGTGGCTTTTCCTAAATGGTTTCCCACTCTCTCTCTCTCTCTCCACTTAAATACGGGTAAACTTGTTCTAAATTCAACTTTACTAATCCTTAGCCCATTATCTTAATTAGTACATAGGCATATAACCTGCACAGGTAGTAAAACACTGTGCTAAAAAAAACTTGTTTCAATGGTTTTATTCACACAGTTCTTTTAAAGTACAGTAAAAAAAAACACGCCGCAAGCTAGGGGGATATACGTGGGATGAAACAGCCCATCAAGGGTCTTATCCACAGTACAAGACGCGATTCATGTTTTCCCCCTAGAGACGAATAAAAGACGATCTAGTGAACTATCATCTGAAAGTGTTGTTAATATTTCCCCGGCCCTGTTTGTTACAGCATGCAGGGGACCCACATAATGCCACTGCTTACAAGACTGTGTCCTATCAGTACAACACCAGGGATATTCAACAGCCAAGTACGTAGAGCATCTCAACAACCACTGGAAAAGAAAGTCCTTTATACCTAGAAATTAATTGAATAATTTAATGTAGCCTTTATATACTCTGAAAGGTAGCAATCTTACCTTTCATGGTTCCACTATGTTGTAGCTCATAAGATAGGCCCATAGTGTAATCTGTCAAGGTAAGACTGATACCATGCCTTTCAGGGTAAAGAGAGTATTGTTATATCACTTGAACAAAGGACTCCGTCTAAACCCTGAATGTTATTCGTGACTATATTAGGGAATTTAATAACCACTTACTGAACATTGGGGTATACCCACTTGAGGCTCAAACTTGGACGTCTTAGAGAAGCTTGTTGATGGTAGACTCGAGTTTAAATAATATTGCTTCGCCTCTTGTTATGGAAAAGTAACTTTTTTTTAGTCACAAAGCCTCTTTTGCATGCGCTGGGTCAGCAATAATTTCACTTATTGCAATAAATTGGTCAGTATGGTTTTGAACTAATCTCAAAACACATTATAAGAAAGGAAATGCACCACCATCTGCTTGTAAATATGATGTAAAACCACCTCAAGTGTTCACAGTTGAGATTGAGTTGGGAGTGCTAACCCCCATGCCATTATAATCCTCACATTTGCACATTTCAGTTGAGACGAGGGTGATAGAGAGCTCGTCAGACCCAGCTTCTGATGCCAGACTGAGACAGAACCTCACAGAGCTAGACAGTTTATTGGTTGACTTGCATCAAGCACAGAAGACTGGCTTCTCAACAAACCAAGGTGGGCGCTACCGCGGAACAAAGTTAAGCAAGGTTATGGTATAATTTGATTGTGTGCGAGGCCGGCATAAGAGGGGGGCTACATGGATCCTTCCCCAGGGCCTCTTAGGAGAGGAAACGTCAAACAGAAATTAAAAAACGAGAAAAATTGATTAACTATTTATTAGACACTAAGAAACTGATATTGGCTGGTAGGGAACAATAATGGACAATCAGGCTTGAGAATACAGGGGGCGTGAATGTCCCTGAACCTGTCAGAACAAAGAATCAGACTTGAGTAGCTTCACATACAAACAAACAAAGAAAAACAATCATACACCTCCTCCAAATTGTTACTATCCTGATTGCATGTGGTAATCAAGAACGAGGCTGAGTGTTGCTTAGTACTAGTGTAGTATTAGTGGAGTGCTGGTTATGAAAGGTGTGCTGCTATTTGCCTAAGAAATTATGTCAGAGAGTTAGTAACCGCTCTGTATTTTAATGTTTGGAATATACTTTTAAGAGCTAAAATAGCAATCAAGTTGTTATTTCTGAAAAAAATATATATATACGAGAAAGAGTATTTTTTAATATCAACTTTGCTGTTCTTTGATTGATTATTTTAACATTACTTTGTTTTATTCTTGCACATCTCAATAAAACTGCATTTATAACAATCTAGATCAAACCAAGGCCGGTGGTTCTAGTTAAATACATTCTTAATGGTTTAAAGCTAAGTACTGCTTGAAGTGTAAGAAATGTAGCAAGTAGAACGTTGTGTAAACATAACAATCAAACTCTCTATAACCTAAGCCTTGTAATCCGCTTTCTATAATCAGTGAGTCAGGTTGGATAATAAAAGTAGCCTGTTAATTAATTCTCACTATGACAATCATTGAAGGTAAAAGTGTTTTTTCAGGTGGGGCAGTTCCTGGCGCAAGGAGCGGTATTGATCCAGGATTGCTGTGAGTAATATGATACACACATATTTCCATGGGATCTCACACTAACCAACAATAGAAAAGTGGATCATTACTTATTGTCCAGTGGCTCTCAAAGAATATTATTATTATTAGCGCCGCGTCTTACTACCCGTTCGGGTTATACGCAGTCTCTCAAAGAAGGAACTGATAAAATATGGGTACATTTATAGTTAAGTCAACAAGTGCTGCACCAAATAAATATACTTGAGTGATTCTACAGTTATTTAATAATCACTTTTAAGTATTTTTATTTTAAGTAGGTATGTCTTTTGATACCTTTGTACTTAACTCATCGTGCCTGGACATTAGGACTTTCCACTGCATTTTATTAGCTACTATTTAAGTTTGTTCATATATTAACTACACATATACGATAGGAAAGTAGAAGATAATGTTTTGGAGGTATTTTACCCAATTTTGCATAGAGAGAAAGTGGGAAACCACCCTCAGTACACCCGACTAGGATTCAAACCCCAATCTCCTCGTCACTGGCAATCCATTCCAACACAAGATTGGCGTGTTAGACCATGAAACCACCTAAGCGGGTTTATTATGTCTTAAACTAAGGGGGCCATCATGAAAAAAGGTTGAGAAACACAGACATATAAATGAATGAAAGTATAAGGATATTTTTAAACATGTACAAAAATTAGTTACTTTTTCTGAAAACACCTTAATGAATATATTTAATATAGTAAATCAGCATTACAAGTTAGGCTCTTTTGCTCTAGGAAAAATGAAATGTAAAGATAATATTGTTAAGTATAGAGAAATTATAAATTTATATCCCTCCAGCTTTTTTATTTGACTTAAATTGGATATTTTTGGCAATAAAAATTTCTGAAAAATAATCACACTTGGACTTATAAATTTTTGTTGTAATTTGTTTCCAGTGAATCTATAGATATTTCTCCTGATCCCCCCGCCAGACAACAATCCCAGCCCAAACAGCATGTTTCCCGGACCATAGAACAGCGCACCTACACAACCCACTACAATGATCAACCGGCCAGCCCCCGTCTCCAACCCAAGAGATCTTCATCGGCACAAAGAGAGCTGATGTATGGTATCATTGAGTCTGGTCGGTCCCGCTCCGGGCGGTCGCCATCTCCCGTCAGACAGTCCAGGGACAGTAGTGACTCCCCCCGAGTACCGCAGAGGTCACCCGCCGTTCACAGGGAGGTGTACTATGAGACCAAGACTTCGGGCAACTCTGTCCCCGCTTCTCCCACGAGGACACACTACCGTGACAAGTCACCGTCCAACCAGCGCCTTAATAGGGAGCTCTACTACGAGAACAACAGAACCACTTCACCTTCCCCCACGAGATACAGGGAGCCTTCCCCTCCTCCCCAGAGAAGAGGTGCATCTCCTATACGACAGACCCAACCAGACCCCTATCCTGGCAGCACTGGCACTAAGATAACCACTGTGAGAACATACAACTACAACACAACCAACACGGGTAGTGCCCCCTCACCTGTGACTCTTGTGAGGGAGTCTCCCTACCCAGAGAGAACCCCTATGGTAGTTGAAGTCCCCAAGACACAACCATACCGTTCCCCCTCTCCCGTCCAACACCAGTCTCCTTCCTCCCCGACTAAAGTGACAACGACAGTGAGGACATACACTTACGAGCTCCCGGGAGACAAACCTAGAGGAGATAACTATCCCTACCCATCGGGTGGTGACCCTAACAAGCCCCATAGAGGTAACTACCCCTATCCCCTGGGTGGTGACCCTAACGACCATCCTCTCACATACAAGGTGTCTCCGCAACCAGAGAGAGATCCTCTGATTGGCTCACCCGACCCCACTGTCATCACATACAAATACTCGAGTCACTCAAGTCGTAGTACTAACGCCAAGTTTCCTGTAGGGCCTGACGAGGATAGGGAGCCGTTGCTACCACAGCCATTCCCCACAGCCTCCCCCAGTCCCGTTCCCCCCCAAGCTAGTCAGCCCCCCAAGAGATTGGATGACCTCATGGCTTCCTTCTCCGACGTAGAGGTGAGAGTCATTGTTATAGATACTCTTGCAGTGTTGCCATTTGTATCAGTTTTAAGACAGTATAAATGCACCTGTAATAATTACATCCTTAGTATGCTATCTACATTTTATTTGGTTAAAAATAACTGTCATTACTCATTACACTGTTGGCTTGGGGTATTTTTCATTGTTTAAATATGAAAAGAAATTGTACTTTACTAAACAATGTGAAAAATTTGCCCCAATTAGCTAAATTGAATGTTTATTTATATTTTGTTAAATAAGTATACATTTTCACCCTTGCTCAAACATTGCCCCAAACAAATTACAATGAAAATTTCTCACCATCTTAACTATATAAAAATATTTTTGGTCAATTTTGCAACTTTAAGTTTCATTACTAAAAAATTAATAGTTTATAAATACTAATTAAATTGATAGCGTATAAATTATTTTATGTTTATTTTCTATCTAATGTGTATTTAAAATGTATTTCCTTTACAATTAATTGATTTACAAGAATGTAACATGGCTGGGGCCAATCTTGTATCTGACCACACATCAAACTCTGAATCATCATATCCTTCATGTTCTCATATCACCTGGAGAATAAAATTCAACCCTACCAGGATTAAAACATATATTTCTCGGATGTGGTTGGTCATTGTCTGAAGCACAACAATATTGACCACAGCCAAGGTCATTTCATTAACACGCCCTATCTCTGATTTAAGTTGAAAAATAACTGTAGATATGTTTTTTATATTTGGAAGAAGGTCAGGGCCGGTCTAAGGCGTGTGCGACGTGTGCAACCGCATACACAAAAAAATTCAGAGGGGCGCCAAAATAGCCCAAAAATAATAATTTGTTTTTATCTGGGAAAATATAAATATGATTAAAGAAAGTCATTTGTAAGAAGAA
This sequence comes from Timema poppense, assembly GCA_902141375.1. NCBI lineage: Eukaryota > Metazoa > Arthropoda > Insecta > Phasmatodea > Timematidae > Timema > Timema poppense. The sequence continues at coordinate 38,930 of CABFOV010003039.1, forward strand.
TGCTTATTTCTTAAATTAATATCTACATCCATATAAAACAGAGTAAATTTTTATTTCAAATTAGTGTATTAGAATACACTAACAAAGTAAATACATTTTTAAGGTTACTCGGTGTGACGCACCCAATGAACTTCATTGAATGTACTAAGTTTATTGTCGAGAACCAATTCAAAATATGCCTATAGAAACGTGTGGGTGGCTTTAAGGATTATACTCACCATACTTATGTCATTTACTTCAGTTGAGAGAAGTTTTTCCAAGTCGAAGTTAATAAAAACACATCTGAGATCAACTTCTTCTCAGGAAAGGTTGAACAATTTATCAATATTATCGTATGAAAATGAGATAAATCATTCTCATTGGACTAGAACAATTTACTTAACACATTTTATTCTATAAAAGCTAGAAAATGTAATATTTAGAACAGTGGTCCCCAAACTTTCTAAGCAGAGGGCCACATTAGAAAATTCAAAGCTCTAGGTGGGCTGTATTGAACATGACACATACAATACAGTGTGTGTGTGTGTGTGTGTGTGTGTGTGTGTGTGTGTGTGTGTGTGTGTGTGCATGTATCAAAAATGTGTGTATTGTGTGTTCACCTAGAGCTTTGAATATTCTAATGGTTTAGGGACCACTGTTCTAAATATTACATTTCCTAGCTTTTATATGCATAACTTATAACCATAGTTAAACATGACTAAAATGTAAGCTGTGCATCCAATATAATTACTCCCTTCCTCCTAAATCGGAAACGTACCTCGGATCGGACCCTCCGCTTTAAATACACTTTATGGAACACAGCTAGCGCGGAGAAACCAAATATTGCATTTTACTTTTATTTTTATGTCCTAAAAATAATCTTTATGAGAATCCACATTTTTGTAGTTCTTGTAAGTGTAGTAAGCTTTATACCTCACTGTCTATTTGCATACTGTATACCTCACTTTATAGAAGAAAACAAAAAGAATCAACAAAACGTTTTCAAGTCCCAAAGAGGAAAAACTAAAAGATGTTAAGGATGAAAACACAATGACTTCATTATCTGACTGTTATATAATACAATCTTTTTTTAGTAATTAAAAAAAAAATTCACCATTAAAAATATGTAAAAATAGGGTCTAGTTTTAAAATGACCATCTATAGTATTCTCCACAGATTTTCATATGTGAGTTTTGCACATACAAAACTTTTGCCTTAGATTGGCCCTAGGTATGGGAAAGGTGGATAGAAACATATAATAGGAACGAAGACAATATGGCTTTTACAGTGACGAGAAGAACACAATTCATACTTTACACTGCTACCAATGGACAGAGTTTATTTATCTTCTGAAATTTGACTAGTATATTGTTTACTAAAATAAATGGTTTCAGGTGCAGGAGAGATATCCTCAACCCCCTACAACATACCATGTGACGGAGCGACATGCGACGAGCCACAACCAACATGGACAGCCTCACCCTGGTCCCCAAGGGGGTGAAGTGGCAGTGGTGACGCCCACTCCCACCAAGAAGGTGCCCCCAGAGATCAAAAGAGAGCTAAGAGGCCAGTCGAAGAATGTGGCAGGACCTGCCGTGTACTATCCACCTGGGGTGGAGCTTTTTGCAAACAAGGATCAAAGTATGCAAATGGTAAGTTCATCACAGAAATTTAATTTGGGACAGGTTCTTCAAATATTAAAGCATATTCAATATTTAAGGATTTGAAAAAAATTCAAATGTAATAGTTAAAAAAAATTATATATAGGCACCCTATTTTTTTTTAACTACCAGGTATTATGATTCTGACTAGTGGCTTATGCCGACATTATAGTTATAGAACAAACATAGCAACAAACCCTCAGGACCCTGATGATTAATTTACTATTTAATTGAATGCACACCATAAAAAAAGTTATAATTTATTTACATTTTATATAGCAACCAAAGAATTAATGTGAACAACATCAAAAACGAAGGAGGAAAATCATACTAGTATGAGATAGTTAACCTTCTAAGCTTATCATGTTTTCTAGAATTCAAATTCATAGATAAAAAAAAGATTCAGATTCGTAAAAAAGAAATTATACTTGACACAACACTAAATACCAATACTATAATAAGCTCTTATTATGATCTAACTTGTTTAATGTTTGTGTGTTGACCAGGCCAGCATGAAGGGCAGTGGAAAATACGAGTATGAGATGTCAAGGGAAAGCAAAGATAAGAGCAGTTCTGGAGGAGCGGCCGTGGTACCAGTGTGTCTACCGCTGTGTTGTGCCATGCCTTGCGTCATCATGTGAACGCACCATAAACATAACTTGGTCATCTTACTAACAAAATGAATATAAAATGTGCTACTATAATTTATGCGCCAATATACCACACCACAGCCCTACTTAAACCCACTAACTTATTCATGTTTATATACAACAACCCTACTTAAATGAACTGTTAGAGCATTAACATCATTTTGTATATACTTTTTTTTTATATAAAAACGTCCAACACCTAGGTTATTAACGACTTATTGTATGAGTTAGGGATTGAGAAAAGGACTTAAAGGCAATGCACCCGTAATCATGGGGTAAAGTATGTGAAACCATCTCTAATGAACTCAGCCAAGACCTCAGATTTGAGTATCATTTTGTCTGTAGACTCTTCAAGACATTAACAAAACTGAACCATGAGGTATTGATGAGTTTTAAGTGGGTATTCTTCCCCTTGCAATGAAACAATCAATTAACTTTAGCTGCAAGAGAATATTTATTAACTATATTACACTCCTCATTTTAACACAATGCTTGGATTGGATCAGCCAGGAAATAATTTGTTTAAATATTCTTGAGTGTGAAAAGTAAACGCATAGCTAAGCACATTCTCGGATATATAAGGGCAGAAACAAAATAGGTATCAATTTACCATTTAATAACAAAGTGCTCTTTTAATGGTTTTGAGCTGTGGAATATATATCTCCTTCATGTGCCATAGGAACACATTACAGAGGATCCTTTTCATATATCTTTTTCACTGATGATTCAATCGTGTATTTTCAATCCTAGTCATATAATTTAAGCAAAGAATTAAAAGGAGTGTATCCAATAAACATGAAAGGAGCCAGTACACTCACCAGAAAAACTTAGGGGCCACAAAATAATACTTGATTCACAACGAATCACAAAACAATTTAAGGTGATGTTGGGCTTATTTTCACACAGTGTAGCAGTACACTAAAAGTTAAAAAACAAAGAGATTTAATTAGGTTTTCTTATAAATTAACAATAATTTAGAACAAGCAAAGTCACACATTTAAAGAATGTATGTAACCTCCTGCCATTAAACAGATTGTATAAATATTATTTTATATTCAACCCTACATTTCATGTTAAGAGTTTCAACCAAAATGTGTGTATTAATGGGGAATTTATCAAACTTGAATGAGTGGAGTGGCACAATTTCAAAATTGTGTTAAAAAACCCTATTATTTCACACTCGCTTCATTTTACGAATTTTTTAACAAACAATTTATAGAGTAAAACAACAAAAAACTGAGAAATAGTTTTATAAATAATGAGTATCTGCTTGTTTCTTTTGGATTCATTAACTGTGTATGGTAAAAAAAAGAATTACATACATAGGGGTCGTCCATAAACCATATAATGCTTTGATGGGGGGAGCTTTAATATCTACATATTGTTAAATGGGGAGGCTAGGATACATTAAAGTGTTATGTAACACAGATCTACATTTGGAAACATATATTTTCATGTGCATGACAGTGACATGTTTATATTCACACCACTTGTTTAGATTTGTTCAATCTACTGACCTCCTTGAGTGCTTTTAATTGGATAACAGGTGTCTGTCGAAGTGACCTTAATTTATAAATATAGTTGAGTTTGAGTATAATTTAGATTCCTACTGCACATTCTTTTACAAAGGCCGTGAAAATTCGCTTGTGTTTGTACAAATACAAAAATAATGTCTTCAGAAAGAGAAGACTTGTTCATTGCATGCACATAAAAAGCAATATCCAGAAGAAAAAAACCCAAAAGATTCTCAAAAAAATGTTGTATTGAAATGGAACTAAGCAAAAGTACAGAATTTATCTCAAGGAAAGTTTGAGGAGTCCATCAATATTGTTATTTCTTCGTGCTAGCAGCATGTTTTGAAAATAAAGCTTCAAATATCCTTAATTATTTTCAAAAGGTAGGTGTATTTAAACCTATACCTTCTCCCTTCTGATAAATCTGTGTGTGTATGTATATAAATACAACTTTTATACACCCACTACGGTGGCCTCATGGTCCAAGTTCTCATTCTTTCAGTAGGTTAGATGGCCGATCATGAGGAGATGGGGTTCGAATACCAGTCAGGTCTACTGAGGGTTTCTTTTTCTAAATGGTTTCCCACTCTCCTTCCATGTAAATATTGGTAGATTTCCTTTAAAATTCTACCTTTTTAATAAACATTTTGTAGGGTGGTATATAAAATTGTAGTTATTTTATGTATTCTTTATTGTTTTAATCTAATGTTGTAGGAATGAAGAATGTAGAATTTTAGAGGTAATCTACCCTCATTAATGTGGACAGAGTGTAAAACAATTTAGGAAAAGCCACTCTGAGTACACCCGACATGTATTAGAACCCCAATCTCTCTTCATTGGCCATATAGTCTTTTTCAAGGGTGAAGCCAGGATCCAGGATCGATGTTGGAACAAAACATGAGCCTAGGTATTGATAAGTTAATTAAAGTAAAATTGTATACTAATCTAAAACATAATTTAAAAAAGTTTTATACCTAGAATTGTTTAAATAGCTTATCTGACGATAATACAAGGTGTAGCTACTAAATAACCGGACTCATTTTTTTGCCACTTACCTGAGGTCTCAGCAACAACCAGCAAGGTCAAATATTGATCTATGTTATTTTCTCTCTCTACCTTCCAAATTTCAAGGTCGTGTGACCGACAGTTCAGTCATAGCCTTTGTTAGAAGTCGACCGTGTACCTGAGCTTCGTCGGAATTGTGTTGAGTGTAAAAGTTAAGCAACGTGTCAACGTGAAGTTTCTTGTGAAACATGAGAAATCCGCTACAGAAACGTACAATTTGTTAAAGGAAGTTTATGGTGATCAGTGTTTATCTCGTACTCAAGTGTTTGATTGGTCTAAAAAATTTAAGGAGGGGAGGAAACAGATTGAAGATGATCTGTGCCCCAGCCATCCTGGCACATCAAAAACAGATGTTAATATTGATAAAATGAGTAAAATCGTTAAAAAAAATGACACCTGAGTATTCAAGCAATTGCTGACTTGGTTAAAATCGATAAGGAAACTGTGTTACAAATTTTACATGAAAATTTACACATAAAAAAAGTTTGCTCTAAAATGATGCCAAAACTGCTCATTCCTGAGCAAAAGGAAACACGAATGAACATTTGTGTTGACATCCTTCATAACGTAAAAAATGATCCAAACTTTTTAGAAAATGTAATAACTTGGGACAAATCACGGTTTTTTCAGTTCGACCCTGAAACTAAGCACCAATCAATGCATTGGAAGAATACCAGTTCACTGAGACAAAAGAAATCTTGGATGAACAAGTCAAAATTCAAAGCAATAATGATAGGTTTTTTTTATCCGAGGGATTGTTCACATTGATTAGGTACCTGAAGGTCAGACTGTTAACCAGGTTTACTATAAGTAGGTAGACAACCCTTCGTGAACGCATAAGACCTGAAATGTGGAAGAATGGTTGATGGATTCTTCATCATAACAACGCACCAGTACATAAAGCGCTATCTATCCAGAGGTTTTTGGCGAAGCAAAAGATTATGGTGTCAGAACATCCACCTTACCCACCTGATCTAGCCCCGTGTGACTTTTTTTCTGTTCCCTAAGATCAAGTCTGCATTAAAAGGAACCCGTTTCGAGTCTGTTGATGCTGTGAAGGAAAAAGCGACAAAGCTAATGAAAAGCCTCTCAGAAAAGGACCTGAAATATTGCTTCCAACAGTGGAAGATTAGCATGGTGAGGTTTAGGGATCGGGGAGGGGACTACACTGAAGGTGATAACATGTACATTGAGTAGTTTTGTAAATACAATTTTTTAAAGCATCAGTCCGGTTATTTAATAGCCCATAAAAAAGTGTGTGTTATTAAGAAAAATGTCTTTCCCCACCGTCAAGCATCAGATGTGGGCACCTTAACATACATCATCCTGTAGTGCCATCCTAGTCAGCATATAGTAAAGCCGTCTTGCTTTTACTCAGATTGCAAAGCTGTGTCACCCATAATATAAATATAGCAGAGATTTTTCCTCATGAACCTGAGGAATTTGAGTTCGACATATTTATGTCTATACTTGTCTATTTTATCTATATGTATAGCTATCCATAAATAATCATACTCTCTGAAATCATTTATATTCAGGATTTAAAATGAATTTTAAGAAGCATTAAATCTGAATCCTCTTACAAAATTTCCCTATGAAATAATGACATTCACTCCTAGTGAGAAAAGGCACCTAACACAGGTTGTGGTAGGGGGGGTAGAGGTTAGGCTAAATGTCTACATGGTGTTAAATGGGGGAGGAGGGAATAAAAAGGTAAGAAAAAAGGTGTGTGGTTTATGGATGAACCCTTACATTAGATATACCACAAACCTTACATTAATTTTCACTTACCAATATGCCAATATGGCTGATACTCATTACACTTTTAAATAGCGCAAATATGTTTGGAAAAGTAAAGGTTTGATCATACTGCCATCAAGGAGAACAAAATACAATTTTTACTCAAGTACTTTTTTAAATCTAATAAACACACAGAAACACCATTATGATTATTGACATGGTCCTTAGACGAATACTTTTTTTTAAATTGTGTAAGGCCTTTCAATAAAGTAATGGCAATAAAAAATGTATGCTCAATAAAACAATTTGTATGTTTTATAATAAAATGAAAACTTTATAAAATATGGGGGCGGAGGACTGTTCTTAAATGTGGCTTTATCACTGTCACGTCGCATAATGACTTATTACTGGATCCAAATAAGCTCACGTAGTAAAAGATTATATATTAAAAACTAACAAAAGGCTGTGCCATTAAAATATAATCTTGCTTGTTAATATGAAATATATTAATAAATATGAAATAAATGTCTAGTGATTAAAAACTATATAAAACGATAAAAATTCTGTGAAATTAGAATGAAGGAGGCTAATCTGGAAGCATAAATTATTTTGGTCCGACCTTGATATAAACAAGAAAACTTCTTTATTGACATTTTCCTCTTCTCTTAAATATTCTTTGTCATACAATACAATATTGAATTAAGTGTAAGGTGTAGCTGCGAGAAACAAAAGCGAAGAGGAGATTGAGAGTATGACGAAATAAAGAGAAATGTCTTCATTTCTATCAACGTCTAGACTATTTATATTTCCAGAGCTAGGTCCCTTCCTTAGCACTTACATTTTACAATATTTTACCACTGCTTTCATATACTTTTTATATAAACACATTGACACATTTATCAATTATATATTTATGAAGACTGTTTTAAAATATTTTTATGTGCCACCTAAAAGTTTTCAAAAAATTATATTTTGATATACAGTAATTACATAACTAAAAGAAATTAAATAATTTTGTGTATATATGTATAACAAGGATGTTTTGTATATTTAACTATGTATTTAATTAAAAAAACTAACATTAATTCTTATATAATCTTTAAGGAAAAGCCTCTTTTCACTTTTTGAAGTACATTTTGCTATATAAGAAAGAAAGTAGAGGAAAAAGGGATAGGAACAAATAAAAGAGAATGTCAACAATATGGAATTAACAATAAAAAAATTAATATTGAACTTAGTTCACACAATGCACTACTGGACAGCAAGTAATAACTGTCTTATGAATAAAATTAATTGTCATGGCCTAGGTTTCATTCTATCAGAACTCTTCAGGAAGGATTGTGAAACACACCATACAACTTCCTAAAATGGAAATTGGCAACGATTGACAATACATATTATAGAGAGAGCATGTTAAATGAATTTAAAACATACCATGTTCCTATCTACTCCCTCCTGATGAGTTTCGATAGAACTAAACATAGGTTGAGGGATTGAGCAGAGATGCTAGATTTTATTCAAGAGGCAGCCATTACTTATTTGTCAAGGGGAACCAATTTAAAGCGTATATTGTGTTGATATTTTCATTGTAAAAGCTATATAGAATTCCTTTTTGTTCCTATCCCTCGTTCATGTACTTCTTTCCATATAATAACCTAATATTTGTTCTTAAAAGTCAATAAGATCAATTTTGTAACACTATTAAAATGTTATTTTATTCACAACAACTTGACATGGTCTATATGTAAAAACAATCAAATATGTCCAATATTTTATTTAAAATAGAGAATTATCATAACATATTAATAATAATGATCATACAAGTGTAACCACAGCTCACGTTGTTGATTAATCATTTAAGCAATAAAATATAAATTGTTGTATGGTAACAATAAAAATAAATACAAAACACTTTCTAGTTTATGAGTCTCTGGAATGGAAAAAAGTACCACTACTAAAAAAAATCAAACAATATTTTAAGTTGCATTGAAGAAAGGACAGGAAGGTGAGATATTAAAAAAAATCAAGATAGAAACAAATAATAAAGACTTATCTGCTTAGCGTGGCATTAACCATCCCGTCCCATTTATATTGATACGAAAGAGATGAGGAGAATATAATTTAGAGTAGAGTTGGGCTAAATCCCCTATTTTACGAATCTGAATCTCCAATTTACATCCAAATCTGAATCTTGGAAGAAATTTAAAAAATCTTCCTAGGGTTTGAGTCTCGAATCCAAAAAAATATTCTAATATTTGAATATCCTTAATGATTCGATGGCCCATACCTAATTTAGAGGATGTATACTCACACTTATGTGGAGTAATAGTGATAAACCATTTAAGGAACACAATCTAAAAAAACTACAATGAAGCCAACTCATTATTATTTTTGAGGCAATACACATTAATAAGTGCTGTTAGTAAAATATAAACAGAGTATTATAATTAAATGACAGGATTATTTATAAACAGCTAATACATTTTTAAAACAAAATATAAAGAATAGTCAATTTTAGAGTAAAACGATATGAACATTTTAAAGAAAGCTCTTTGTATTTTTAAGTTAATTCATATTTCAAATAAAATATTAATAAAATATCTAGCAAGTAAAATATTGAATGGTTTTGTAAACATTCATTTTTTTAACAATATATCGTATGATAAAATCTATTTTATAAATCACAGAAGATTATAGAATTCCAAGTTTGAAAAGACACGACTTGTATTCAGATAAACTCGTTGACAAACGGAACCACCCCAGTGTGGTCCTGCTCTGCTTCAGTCTTTTGCATGTATAGGACAGTGTTACAAGTTATTCCGTACTCGCGTAGTGTCAGCGAGGTATTTGCTAGTGAGGTTTTCCTCCCGAGATGATTGCTTGCATACAAGCGGTAACCACACCTTGCAGATAACTCACTATTAGACAGTATCTTGCGGTTCTCGTCAAGCAACTTCTCCAAACTCATCACAGTTTCATCTGCGGAGATATGAATCATATAGACCTTTGAGCCTGCAAAAGACAGAATGAATAGTTACACCATGGCTGAGAGTGCTAAGATGTCAGTCTTGATAGAGTTTATGTTGCTACTATAATGTGTAAAATAAAAACTTCTAGATATTATTATTATTAGAACCGCGTCTTACTACCCGTTCGGGCTATACGCACTTACGCTAATGTGAAATGGTAGGGTGATTGCGAGATGAAATGGAGGACCTACAGTTTAACATGGAATCCGAACCACGGTGGAGGCCTGGCATTCCTCACATTCACAAGATGCCTTGTCAGAGGTGAAAGAAGGGTTTGGTAATCAGATAAATCTTTGCCGGGACCGAGGATAGAACAACTTCTAGATACAAGTGAACAGAAGTGTTAAAGGTACATCAGACAATAGAACACTTCTACATTATTATGTTTTCATTCATTAGTGTTTCCAGCCTGTGGCCTGGGTCAGTTTTTTATTCAAGTCATATAATTTACACTACCGGCTTGCTAGGCCTGCTTTAGCTTCACATGCCTTAAAATCTAACTCAAGACTAGGACAGGCACAACATCCAGTCCCCGGCCGTTAATTCATCACTGTGAAAGGGTAAACCCACATTCCACCAATGATTAATTTTTCGGCCATGCCGGGAATCAAACCTGGGACCCTTAGCTCAGTAGACATGCCACCAACTGAGCTAAGGCGCCAAATAAGGCTTCTACATGGGTAGATATTTTGTTTCTTGACATGAATTGTTTTCTCTCATTGAGTAACTAGAAGTGTTTTAACAAACTTTCAAGATCTGGTCTTAGTTTGGAGACTTCAAATAAAAATTTGTCAAATAAAATACAATACTTTTGCAAGGAAATTAGAAGCTAACTATAATATTCTTGGATTCAAAAGTTCATATTTAAAACACAACACATTACATTTAAATCACATTCCATTACAGCTTATGTACCCTGAGAACTTCTGTAATGTCTTACATGTTTTAAATATGAGCTTTTGGATCTACAATTTTCTGGTAAGTGTGTAGGCCTTTTCCATCTATTCTCTAGTCATTGTTTACTAAACATAGTAATTTGCTGCCCTTTAGTCCTTTGTTTAAATAAAGAATACAAATGGTTCAATGTTGACTAAAGTCGGAATGGCTGCATTCTTTAATAACATGTCATTACATAGCTAAAAACTTAACAGCATCATTGCTAATACAACAAAATGGCAAAAGTAACTCCATCATTTTCATAAATGTCCAGATAATATAACATTTTTTACTTCTGCAATAGATGGGTTTATATAAGGTCTGATGTGATTAGTTTAATAACTCTGCTGATGTGACTTAGGCTACTCTTAGCACTTATACCTTCAATATATTTCAAAGTAATTTTTCCGACTGACTTATCTACAAATGGGCTTAATTTTAAACCTACCATCTTCAGACCACACTTTTAAAACAATGTTGTCAGAGCTTATAGTATATTTTGATATGGAATTGTGGATTACTTGTTGAACAGAGGGAGGCTGAAACAATAAAACAAAGTATGTTAAAATTTTGCTAATGGTAGTGCAAGATAACAATAATTGTTTGTATCTCAGTAAAAAGTATTGAGTTATCATACATGCCTTTGCTGATAAGTGATAACTTAGAAACAGGACCTGGTTATTACTAAATATCACATCTTCACTTAATAAAAGTAAAATTGTCTTTGGAATGTGTTTTTTAACTTTTAATGTTTTAAATATGAGTTGGTCTGTCAAATCCTAAAGGTTACTGAAAGGTTCAAAAACATTTTAGATCAAGAGTTTAAAACAATATGTTTTTTAAATTGATGGTTACTAGTAGATTAATAAAATTATAGGGAAAACAAAACAAACACAAGATCTTTAAATTACCTATCACTTAAGTGAATTCACATTCATATTAAAATAAAAAGAATATATTAACATTTAAATGTGATTTATTTTTAAATAACTAAATATTTAAATTTAACAAAATAATAATAGTTAAAAAAAATTCCAATATGAAAAGTTAAAATATTATGCTTATCATATTCTCAAAGATTCAGATCCCAGATTCATGATTAGTACAGGTAGCAAAATTAATACTTATTAGGATTTGAGGAAAAGAGGATTTGACTCATTTAGAATTTAAAACATTAATTTTTTACAAGATTTTTCTTAAGTGTAAATACTCTAAGCCCCCTTTCTTCGAACGAAAATTGCAGAAAACCACACACTTTGTTGCAATGTGTGCCCTTGTTAATAAATTGCTTTTATTTACCTTAAGTATTTTTTATAGCAGGCAAGTATTAAGAAGCCAGTGTCCTAATCAAAGTATTGCTTAAGTATAACTATAACTTAATACTTTAAAATGAACATTTATTTAGGCAAAGATGAGTTAGGTCAATTTAGGTTGGGTAAAGTTATGCTATGATAATGATACTTTTTAGCACCATGTCTTACTACAGTAGCCTGTTACAGCTATACACATATGTACTAATTATGATGTGTTAGGATAAAGAAGGTTGACTTAAGAGGAAATGTACAGGCATTTGCAAAAAGAAAGTGTAAAACCATCCTCAGTACATCCAACCGAAATTCAACTCCAATCTCCCTTCCATAGCAGTCCAGTATATTGAAAGAGTGACACCTTAGACCATGTGGACACCGAGACAGGTATATGGTACCTAATTTGGTGTAAGTATATGAACACAAAATTCAAATTAAATCGATTGAAATTTATTTATTCCATAAATCTTGACCTGTATGGTAAACAAAATCCATAATTTAAACTACAATATTGGCATTTTTTGTTATAATGTGCAACACTTATTAACTTTGTATTTGTCCCCATTGCACTTCCCTATACCTTCTTTCGTGAATAGAATTACAATGTAATCTTAATTATTGAGCATAATGAAAGGAGGAGTTGCAGTTGCACAGATATTACAATTTAATAGTAGCCTAAATTTAATCTTTCATCACATTTCACTTCCATAAAAGTATTTTTTTATGTATTGTTTTACTATCATAATAAACAAGTTTATTTAGAAAAATATATTGTGTTTACAGGCTACAAGGTTAAGAGTAAGCTTTTGTAAATCCGCAATTCACTTGGAAGTCTAGTTTGCCTAGTTGACTCAGATAATCTACAAACAAAATAACTCACTCATGAATAATCAGTAGTTTACTGTGTGTATCTTTAATATGAAACAAGTCTACACTTAAAAAAATAAAGTTGATATGATTACGTGAGTTACTCCTTCTCTGGTATAAGTAAGCATTCTGTCATCGCCAGCCTTTATTTTTGAAACTTTATCCAAGAAGTGCTCAGTTGATACTCGATCATCTGTATGCCTTCTCAGCTGCTCAATCTCGGACAATGTCTGCCGTGACACAATAAAATCCTTTTGCTTTGACTTCAAACTTCCAGCCAGTGTTATCTCTCTTGATGGTGAACGTTTTCTTGACCGACTTAATGGAGTTTGTACTTTTCTTGTTCTAGATAGTGGAACACTTGATATGGAAATTAAGTCACTATTAATCTTCTGGCCTTTGTTTTTTTGCCCTACATGTTTAGGACTTGTGCCAGCCATGATTCTTAATTTTGGACAATGATTTGGAGTTAATTTATTAATTGCACTACCAAGGCTTATTTTTCTATCAACAACATTTGAAGGATGGGAATAAATAACTTTGTGCTTGACTAATCGTCCTGATGAAATATTAATGTTTAGTCTAGACCGAATGGGTTTTTCTCGTTTAATGGTGCTTTTAGGTTTTATTTCTGGAATCTTACGTAACTCGGTTTTTATTCTATCCTTTATATCTTTAACAGGATGTTCTAACATATCCATCCCATTATCGTACTCAGCTTTATCCTCTGGACCATATTGCTCAAATTGTAAGTTAGTTTTAGAAGACTGTGTGGATAGTTCTATGTTTGGGATTCTATCTATGTTTGTATAAGTTTGCATGTCCAAATAAGATGTATCATCCTCATAGTTACATGCTATAGGGCTAACGAACTTAACCAATTGTTTTGTGTTTGATCCATCTTTCAATTTTGTTTCACTAGCACTTTTGATCCATTTGCTATGGATTTTGTTTGATTCAGTCATTCCATCTATAATATTTGTGCAGCTTTCATTTTTATATGCTTTAGAATTTTCATGTGCACAAGTTGAAGGAACGTTTGAATTTTCTTTGTTAGTAAAATGTTTTAAATTTGTTAACTGGGGCAGTTTTGATTTGCATTCACTTTTATGTGACAAATAAACATCTTGAAGTAAATTACTTGGAAGTGTCCTATATAGACTTATTTGAGAAAATAATTCATTTTGTCTCAAATGGTTTAAAGGACATAATTTAGATACAGTTTTTGTGCTTCCTTTGTCTAATGTATTTTTTATTTCATTAGAACGTTTTAGATCTACAAATTGACTATTTTCCTCTATTGTATTATGTGATGTTTCATTTCTATTCATATCAAAATGAACACTGGTGTCATCAAAGGTATTTGTCAGGCATTCTTGTATTGCACTGTTGTCCTCCCATTCATTAGGTGAATTTTCCAGCAAAGGTTTTTTTTTACTTAATTTTGATGGTAGTTTTTTTGTTTGAAGTTGATAGCAATATTGTTTAACAGAATTTTCACTTATGTGAGTGGGCTTACTATTCATCTCTAGTAAACTACTGTCTTTATTTATTAGTATATCATCAGCATCATTTGAAATTGTTTCCTTAAATTTGGCTAGGGAGGTAGGAAGATACGTGTTCTTCCCATAAAGTTCACAATAGTTTGGATTAGACTCTAGTTGTTTTGCGTCTTTTATAGGATTTTCAACATTTTTATTATCATTTATTTTTTCACTGTTATCAAATATTGTGTATAACACAATTTTATGTGTATTTATGGCAGCTTTTGAGTTTGTAATTTTTACAGAATCATTCTTTTGATTATTTAATTGTGAACCCCCATCATGATGATTAGTTTGGATTTCACTACGTTGAAACTCAATATTAGTACACTTTGTTTTTTCTCTAAATATCTTCTTTCTGTAACTATAGTCATTTTCTTTTAATTCTGGTTCACAATTTAATCTACTCAGATGCTGGGCAATCTTATGAATTAGTTTGTTTTTTGATAATGTTAGCACAGTTGAATGATCTATGTTTTCCGCTGTTTTCCTGATATGTTTTCTTACTGAAGATTTACTTTTATTTGAGTTTAACTCTTTGTCAGAGTGTTTTAAATAAATAAATGAAGAAATAACTCTTTCCTCTTCTTGAGTATGAGCACTATTCTCATAATATGTGGAGTTGTTATTTTTGCACGGTTGTTTCGGGGTATTATAGTGGTTGCTGAGTGAACTGCTGGAGACTTCTTTATTCTGCTCACTGAGTTTGTCCCCCAGCTTATAGCCAACCCCATTAAATGCTTTCCAACCATTTTCAGACCCTTTATAGGTGACACTTCGTTTGTCTATAACCTGTTAAGGGTAAAAGAGATGGTAGCATAAAATTATAATAAAAATATATGTTTCAAAGAGTGTCAAGTAATATATGAATATAACAACAATAATTATCAAGATAATTCCTAGAATGATTGATTTGAAGTTTAAAATTTGTTTTAGAACCAAATACGATAATCCAACAAAACAATAAAATATAATCTATCATTTAATAGTCACAGGATTTTACTATTTCCAAAATAAGAAATAAAGACACTTATCACTCTAACACTGCATAAAATCAACTTACTGGGATGCACATTTGGAAACAACTGAACATTTTTAGCTCATCAGAGGTGCCCAGTGATGTGAGCTTGCCAGTGATAAACTATGTCTTATCAAGTTTTGGAAAGATTATGTTATTTTGGGGCCTTTGGAGAAAGGCTCCGACAGGAAAGGTATAGTTGACAATTTATTTTTTAATAACTACTTTTATATTATTTTTCAATTTTCTACATTTTTTCCAGCCCCCAAAACTTGCTACCGCATGCAGATGCCCTTGTTTCATTGTTGGTAGAGCTGGCACTGCCTGCCCATCCAAAGTGCAACTGTTCACTTGCTGCTGGCCTCCTACCAGAGAAAGAACTTAGAGTAGGTACTTACTGTCTTAAACTAAGCATATTTGTGTTCTTACAGAGTTGCTGAGCTTGACATTCAAATAGTCATCTGCACAATACCTTCTTTGTTGTGTTATAATCACACTGAAACCCCTTATCCTCTCTAAATATACATTATTTCACAAACCAGATCCTCAACAAGTAGAGATAGGAGTAAACCCTGAGTCATTCATCACCAGACACACAATACAATACAAAGCAAAGAAATAATTATTTTCAAGAAGCTTGAAATTACGAGCTTATAAATCCGTCAATCCTGATCCTAAATACCTATTTAAAGCTCAGCCTGAAAATTTTAAACTCGCAGATCCCTAATAATCAATCAACTTTATATATTTTCCAAGAATACTCTCAAATAATAGTAAAAATATTTGACTGCTTGATGTGGCACTATACAATGTAAAGCAACAAGTTAAATCATGTATAATCAATTATAACATATAATTTATCACGTAACATAAATTATGCTCTTCTTGCCAAAATTCAAATATTTTTTAAAGTTATAATTATTAAAGAATTTATAAATTTGTACATCAGCAATACCAAACATATTTGCTCAATTACATCCATTGATTATCTATGTTTAAAATATGTTTATAGCCATAGCAGTGGCATAGCAATAGAGATGTGGGGGCCTGCCTGCACCAGGCACCATTGTTCAAGGGGTGTACTATAGGTGTCATATCATGAAGAAAAAAAAGTTGAAAAAATACTTATAATAGTTAAAAAAATTAACTTGTTTAGATGCAGAGTCTGTGATGGATGTGCAGAAAAGTCAGCTACATAATGATCAAGTATGATCAAGTAAAATCACATTTATGTTGGTGATGATTTTCTCACGTCCATAACACTCTCGGCCTTAAAATATGAGTGAGCATGTCCCAAGGTATGGGAAGACTTCTGGATAGTTCAGCGGTTATAGCATTGACGTACCAGGCCAAACGTTCCGGGTTCAATTCTCGTGTCCAGGTATCATTTTTAAATTTAAAGAATATAAAATTTAGATGTTGCTATAACCCTAATTAACAAAAATAATAGCTTGGATATTTATTCCAACATAAGTAGGATATTTTTAAATGGCATTAATACTCAATTTTAATGGTTTTTTAGTTATATTCTTATACTTGATTTATTGGAACTAATTTTAATGTACATAACTTCACCTTGAAAGAAACTCCCTCTGGATATTGTGCTTGTAATTCTGTTGGGAAGAAACCATCGAGTATGTCCGCCACAAAAATCTGAGTGCTGGGTTCCATATACGACCGGAATGGCTCCGACTTCAATACAATACCGTTGGAATATATAGTTAAAGGTAGAGATATGGGATCCTTGAAAAAACAATCAGTAAGAGATAAGTTTCAACTAAAATTATAAAGTGAGGCCGGCAAAAAAAAACAGGAAAATTGTCTCAAGTCCACCCATGCACAACAGACAACCCTGCTTCACAAAATAAAACCTGCACAGGTGGTCAAAGAGTTTAAGGTGTAAATCTCAGAAATGATAGGGTGGACAACTATGAGGAGACAACGTTTGAATCTCAGCTGAGTGCACTGGGGAGGTTTTCTCACCTCCCTCACCATGGTAGTGCAGGTAATTCCTTTTTAATGCATTTTTAGGATACAATGGCCCTCAAAGCAAAATCTGACACACTATATGACAGCTAACATTAGGCTGCCTTTAACAGTAAAGTTTAAATATAACGACTTTGTGGACCAAAACACATATCTTTTGCTTAGCCTTATTGCAAGATTTTTTTAATATCCATTATTGTTTCCAGCCTATGGCCTGGGTCAATGTTTTATTAAAGTCATATATATTTTCCACCACCAACTTGCTAGGCCTGTTGTAGCTTCATATGTCTTATAATCTAACTTAAAACTAACTTAAGAAGGTAGGAGAAGTAGAAAAAGTATAGAAGGCCATTTCCCTATAGGGTTGTTTAAACACAAGTAGCTTAGTGAAGTGCTGTTTTAACTAAGCCTTAGTGCAAAAGCGTGTATTAAGAAATATATTGCTTCTACTTCTTTCTGAGATAGTCGGAAGATTTTTATTAGTTTCCGAGATAGTACCAAGAACAGAATGAATATTTAACGATGAGGTGGCCCAATGGCTAACAAAATTTATAATAATGGAAATTGATAGAAATAAAAAAGGAAAAATAATATAATGAAGAGATTGAAGTAAGTTAAATAGCTATACTTCAAATGGGAAAGGAATTGATGTTTTTTATACCTAAATCTTTAAAGCCAAACTTTTTATTATTTGAAACCTGTACTTAAGGGATCTTAAATTTAATCATTATTAATTTTTCAGAATCTAATCATCACAAAATTATTATTTTTTAAATAAGTTTATTATATTGTATAGCCCAAACCTTTTCAAATATAAAAAATAGCCTTATTTTAGTTTTAAAAACTTTTTTCAAAATCTATTAACTTTTTAATTTTTTATTTATGTAGCTAAGTTTTAGTTAGGTTTTATTGAAGTCAGACTTGACTCGACACTCAGGAGTTTTCTGAGACGTGAGCTCAACATGAATCAAAAAAGTTGAGCTCACATTTACCTACTAATTGATAAACCTCTCATTTTTATTATTATTTATTTGGTTGAGGTTTTTAACGTGTTCTTTCAGAAATGACTGTTTATAACAGCACATCACTTATAAACTAACTTAAACCTAGAACAGACACAACATCCAGCCCCCGACCATTAATTCATCACTGTGAAAGAGTAAGCCCACATTTCACCAATGATAAATTTTTCAGCCATATCAGGAATCGAACCCAGGACCCTTAGCTCAGTAGACATACACGCTACTGACTATGGCTTTATCTTAATTGCTCTTGGCTTATCTTAATACTGAGATCCTATCAAAAACGTGTCACCTTAAATGTGGCTCCTGAAGCGGTATAAGTAATCTTGGCTTCCCCTTCGTTGGCTAGAATATTCAAATATTTTATATTCTCTAGAAGTAAATCAAAACTCACAAGTTCACCTGTGATTGAATCATCTGGACGCCAAACACCCTTTTCCCTAAAAGAAGAATATTAAATATACCTATCTTAGAAAAAACAAATGTATTCATAAATATTTATTTTTTCTCCTTAATGTCTAGATATATACTTAGGTACAGTCCAATTTTAATATAAAGAGTTTTTTACAGAGCTTAAAAACACGTATTTTGCAGCCATCAATGATAATATTTCTGTTATCCGCGCAGAAAGTGTGAATATGAGAGGAGAAGAATAGAAGCAATTAGAGGAGGAAAATGGTGGAAGAACAGAGTTATATGGAGGCATTTTACTAAACTGACTTGGCCACAGACTGGAAACAGTTGATGGTAATGAATTATAACATTTTACTATAATGTTAATTTATAGGGATTGATAATATCTACAGTAGCCCCATAGCTTCTTTGGTGCTGACTGACAGCTTTGAAAAGTTACCAGACCAAATTATGTATCCCTACGCCGAACCAAATGATCCGCAAAAACATGTGTTTAGCAGCTGTCACTTCTGACAGTGAAAATTTAGGTATATACCTAAATGTTGACCATCAGAAGTCAGCTGTGAGCTGTCAGTCAGCACCAAAGAAGCCATGGGGATACTATATCCAAAATGACAGCTGCAGATCATATGACTTGACATATGAATATGGGAAAGTAGATTGAGTAAATTTTATAGCGTCCTATGAAAGTTGATCTGTGCAACTGCAGTAGGTTGTTTCATTTAAACCACAAATGTTTAAATACTGGAAATAGCTAAGGTTAAACAAAAATGAATGGGCAAAGAAATACTAACCTGGTATACTATGCAGTAGGTGCATTATGGCAAAATTTACATATTAGCCTACCTGTTTTGATCTCTTTATTTAGATTTTAGATCTAATTGGATTATATGAAGAGTATGGAGCTAAATGTGTTTGAATGAAAGTAGAAATATATAGGTTTTATCGCCGCGTATTACTTCTCGTTCAGGTTATACGCCTATGTACTAATTACACTAAAGTGTTAGGGATAAGGAAGGTTTAAGTTAGAGGAAGTGCATCCACATTCACATGGAAGGAGAATTGGAAACTATTTAGGAAAAACCATCCTCGGAACATCTGACAGGGATCAAATCCCGATCTCCCCGTATTCGGCAGTTTAGTTCATTAGAAGAGTAGTGCCTTATATCATGTGGCCACTAAAGTGGGTGGAAGTATAATTATTAATTAATATGGATATAGTCAAGATTCTATGTATATATAATCAAACCAAGTCAAAGTTTACATACGGAAATGCAAACCTTTGTAGTGTATTGTCAGCGATGTTTGAGTTTTGATTCCCTCCGTCGCCGACCCATATCAAGCCATAGTCTTTCAGGAAATTCTGAAACACACGCACAAAATTTAATGTTTAATTTTTGGCTTTATAAACACTTGACCTGACAACACTTTTAATAACCTCCAGCTTGGTCACACCCTGTATAGCCCTATTCATTGAACTTATCTTTGACGTTGATGGGATTAAAACCCAAGCCTCTTAAAAACAGATGAGCATCACATAAACACTTCAACAATTATATCTAAGGCCATTGCTTTTGTAGTAAATTTTTATGATGTGAACATATGTGTATAAATCCCCCCAACCCTGCCTCACTACTTGTTACAATCATAATAGGTGTAGAAACTAAGAGCAATATTTGTTGAAAGATGTGTATGCCAAAAGGAAGTTCAATGATCAGCCTGAAGTTATGATAAATACCTCGGGGCTCCAACATAAGAATGTATTATGTTGATCCTCGTAGTGCACAATATAGTGATGTGCGAAGTTCACTTTTTCAATTCAAAATGAATCTAATCGAATATACTATGAAATATTCTCAAAGCCAAATCAAAGTTTGAATATTTTTTGTTAATAGTTTTATTCATGAAAAAATATAATATTGGGATTCATTTTATTATGCATGCATTTATGTAATGAATTAAAATAATTCAGAAAATGTTTTATGGCACAATTTTTTGTTCTTATCTGATAAATCAAGTCATTATTACAATATTCAAATCAATTACTTCAGATTTTTGCATATGATTATCAATTTGCAACATCTCAGAATGGTAATAATTAGGGGTGTACCGATGCGGATACCGATGAATCGTTATCAAGGGATTATTAGTGCATTAGCAATTAATCATGATCGGTGATTATTATGTCGATTGATTGGTTTTTAAAGTAGAATTTAAATCAAAATCGTGAAAAAACATTTATAATTTATAAACACTGCATCTGGCTTGCGGGCTATCAAAGATTACATAACCAGATAAAGAAATTTAAGTTCATACCGTTGATAAAACAACAATCTAGTTCCAATTTTTGTCAGCTATGCATAAAATATATTTTTGTATGCATACCATCTTTTTGTATTAATTGCATTAACTGTTATCATTATCTTAAGCATATTTCCCAATAGTTATTAAAAATAATCGATAATCTGGATTAATCAGTGTAACTAAACATAACATGAACAATTATTTTAAATAATCGGTAATCGGCTTTACTGAATCGGTATACCTCTAGTAATAGTTGAACATCAAAGAATAATTTTAGCTGTCAATATTTTTATTCCCGAAACTTCTTATTGTTGAAGTAGAAATATTTTTGAAGTCCAAGTTTATTTTTATTTTTGAAGCCAAGTCAAAGTTTTGAAGCTTCACACACCCCTACAATATAATACAAAATAAATAAAAAGGTAAGCATTTACCTTCATATCTATTAATTGTTGTTCAAGTTTCTTGCACTTTTTATTTAGATTATGGTATTGTGTAGAGCTTTCTGAAAATTCTGAACCTGCAACCTTGACTTGATTTAGCTGAAAATAATAAGTTAATTATTTGTTAGTCAAATATCAGCTCAAAAGGTGATTCTTCTCTTAAGTGTAAAGATTTGACTTTTAAGTTAGCTATGATACATTTAGTTTTCTGGGATGATAAAAGTGATTATGGATAAATGAATGGAATCATGAGGTAGAGAGACATTGTTGTTTTGTTTTTCATTTAATATTTTGGATTTTGTCCTAAGGGTGTTACCCGAGCCAACATCAGGTTACAAATTTAGCTAATGCACTTGATAATTATTTTGGCCATTGCTTTATTCTAAACTAATTTTTAATTTAAAAATATTATTCAGATTAATATCATTAAAACCTACCAGTAGAAGGCTTGCTGTAATGTGTTACAGTAAAACCTCCCATATCCGGACCTCTAATATTCAAAACCCGACATATCAATATGGCTAACTACTTTTTTTTTTTCAGTAGCTGAATTTCCAAATAAAGAAGAAATGATATAGTTTTGTTGTGTATTTAACTTTGCTATAGTGAATAACCATTTATTTAAACACTATGTACAGACATATGCAAAAAATAATTCTCTGTAACTATATATGCTATGTAATTTATAATATTTTTTTTTTACCTTTTAACTCTTCTGGGGGGTATTAATTTCATATATATAAATTTGCCTATCCAAAACAGATCCAGCCCTCTTTATTTTGTTTATCAGAGGTTTTACTTTATTTATCTTCTATATCCTCTAATTCTTTACCTTTTTTCATTTTACCTCTTTAGTGTTTATTGGTTTTCTTTATCAGGGAGTTGTGTTTAAAGTATTAACTCCTTTATGAAGAATTTCAATATAAAGAAACATAAGTTAAAGAATCGTGGGCAATAATGATAAACTTTCTATAAAAAGCAACCTTTACCCTGTTTTCCCAGTGGTAGCATTATGTATGAGTTGTTGTCTTGTGCTGTCATATGGAGTTTAATATGTTTATTTTATCCTATTACTCTTCCATAAGCTTCTTAGCCATTTATAAGATTTATACAAATAATGCTACCTTTTAGGTTTTGCCCTGTACCTTTGAATATGATTTCTTCTGCAAATAAACAAGTCAATTTATTGTCCTAAACTGTAAACAGAAATCAGATATAGCCTACCTAATAACGAGCAAAGTAATCCTATTAAACCTACCTTAACTTTAAGTATAACTATCTTCCTATTTTTGGACCTTATTTTCTTCATTAATCTCCCCAATTTCCTCTTGGTCCTGGCGTGTAGTTGTTCCAACTTGTACATTCTCTTCAAGAGCATCAACACAGTTCCATGTATGTTGTCTGGATATGAACAAACAAGCACTCATTCTGTGTTCCAAACGTGAACTTGCATACATTAAAATCAGACCGCCTACAGAAAGTTTGGACTTCACTGTCTGTTACCTATTAATAGTTATGAAATGCCTCACAACGATAATGATAAAATACTTAGGTACTTGGTAAACAAAACATGGTCCCTAAATAATACCAGCTGTACCATTACAAATATTTTTTTAAATAAAATAAAAAGATAAGTATAAAAACAGCACTAATACCATGTTCTGGGAGTAAATTTCTTGGCACCATTGAACAGGGAACTGTTTGACCAGCACGTATTAATTGGGTGGACAGATTTGATAACCAATTCGTGTTATTCATTGTTGTTTGAAGAAGAAAAACTCTAGAAACAAAACACACAATAAGTAGAGAGCCTAATTCACTTTAGAGAGTTAATCACATTATATTACTTATTTTTTGTTAATACACTTTAGTAGCAGTCATTGCTATCCAACTAAAGGGTAGTTGACTCTGACTGTATAAAAACTACACAGGCATTCGGCTGAAAATGGGATGGGAAATTACAATGCGGGAGAATAAACAAATACCCTGATTGGAGATTGAATGCCAGCCTTCCAGATCAGAGAGCCAAGGATATTAGCAAACATTTAAACCCAATGGCTAAATTAATATTACAAATTTGTTTTTTAAGGAACTCCTGGGTCACAAGTGTCTCGAACTTCCTCATGCCTGATAAACATCCTATTACAATTATATTGCAAGTCTAAATAAACTATTGTTGCACAAAATATCCAGGGAAACTAAAGGCAAAGGCTCTCCCCTGCACATTATTATTTAACATTCAACAACTTAAGAAGCTAAATTTATAGGGCTTTCCTTCATTTTATTCCCTCTTTTCCTTTCTTTAAATCTCTACCACTACACTCTGTCCCACACCTTCCCTTTACAAGTGTTACGAGTAGAACACCTTGCCCCTGAGATAGGTGCCATGTAAACTTCCTAAAACCGCTTAGTGGTTCAAACTCTAGCACTCCAGGTAACAGCTCAATCAATTATAAAAAATAACAGATTATCTCTTATATGATATGCTTGTTCTTAGCTGGAAACACAATGTTTAGTGGTGTGACTTGAAGAAGCCTCAAGTAATATGTAGGTGTATAACCTGAACAGGTAGTAAGACGTGATGCTAAAAGATAAGAGTAATATATAGTATTGGAGCAGTGTTCTAGGGCAAATTGCTTCAAATTTGATTTATAGTTATAGGACTCTAGGCTGCCTTATTTGGAACAAAAATTAATAGAATATGAATTTCATTATAAAAAATAATTAATTTCTTTAAACCACCACAATTATTTAAAATTAATCCTTCATATCACTCCTGTTGTTCATGAAAAACTCATAGAATGTGTATTTATATATAGAGGCACACAAAGAGTGCAAGTTTGATCATGGACACTATACACTTTTTGCACATCAGACTGTCCGGCATTCTCTGCTGACATATAGTGTGCTCATGTCAAAACTTATTCTGATGAAATTCACTATTTTCAGTTGAATTTTTACCTGTTTATGTAAATATATTACATTGAAGTCAAGAGGTGTAATGTGATCTATTAGTTTTCATTTTAAGCTGAACGGTTTTTATTGTATTGAAAAGCTGAACATATATTCAAAACAAATATTGAAAAACTATTGTTTAAATAGAGCTCGTGCAAGTAAGCCTACTCACCCACTTGTACTTGGTGTCATTGTATGTTTTCCCTGATTAATCTTGCATTTTGAGCTGAAATTTTAGCAAAGTTTACGCTTGTTTTGATTTTATTATGTTGTTAAAGTATTGTTTGATCTGTTGGATTCATACTATTACTTTTTTGTGCAGTGAAATAATATATTATATTTAATAAACAGTACCTGTTAAAATCTATCATATTATAAGGGGGATAAAGGTAGGTTTGAGAATGAAATTTTTTAATTCATTTAATTAACATTCATATAGGCTTATACAATATTCTTTTAAAATCATGTAAGATATACCAATTTTCAAACGTTCTGTAGCGACAGTAACTTTGTTTTTGACAGACAGTTAGATAATTATGAGTGCTAGGGGAGAACAGAGTGATTTCTTGATGAGTTTTTTTTGCCAAACATTATGGTCAAAAATTTTCATTTCTCAATATGACTTTTTCAAAGCATAGTCTACAAAATCTTAAAATATTTGTTATTGGGGGAGAGGGGGTCTTGTGCTGGCTCTGCTCGTAACTAATCTAAAAGATTTAGGTATTAGAAGTTAATCTGTACTAATAATTAAAAGAAAAAAGTAGTGGCCTACATACAAAATAATGTTTGAACAGCTATGTAAAAGGTTGCTTCTAGAACATGGTGTGGAAATAAACAACTGAAGGCAACTAATGAAAGAAAATATGTTAAAATTATGTAGTTAAATTATATTTAAAAAATCATTCTGAGCTAAAATTATTTACAAACTTAACCTAATATTCAACAGAAGGAAACTTAGATCAAATACATTAATATATTATTTTTATATTTAATTAGTTCTGTGATTTTTTTAATAAATTATAATACATTGGTAGGTCCCAAGCAATATATGTGAAAAATCAACCAACCCAGCCAAATGTATTTTTATTAATTGATAGTAAAAAGAGCTAAAGCTTATAAATATCTAGCAAATTGTACTATAATTTAAAGAAGGCCCAGTGTTTCCACAACCTTGACTGGATACAAAACATGTTGGGTGTTATAGATATAGCATATGCAACATTGTGAAACAACTAATGAAAACATGTGCAATCAATGCCTTGTGTTTGGCTGCATTGTGCAAGAACAGGTGTGTGACTAATTCAATAAGCATGATAAAGCCATTTCGCCTACTGCTACACATCCTTTGGAGTCCAGGGTAGAAGGTAGATTTAAAACTATTTCCCTTTACTAATATTTCCTGTTTATTTGAATTTGAATATCTTTAGAGTTATTTTTTTAATCCTTGATTGACAACCAATTAGGTATACCTACTATTTATTTTTGGTTTCGCTAATTCCTTGTATATTTTATATTTTGGAAGGGAAATAATAATTAATTGGGAAATGGAGTGTTTTATTGTGTACATATTTAGTAAAACTTTCACAGGGAACAGTAGGTAGATACCTTATATCTACCTGTAATGCATCTAAAATTTATTTTCTTTGTTTTTTTACAATAACTTGTATCTTTTATCTTAATATTGATCCACAATCTTTTACGGTGTATTACTTATCTTACGTAAGGCTATATAAACAATTTAAATAATGGAAGACTTAAAAGTTATTTATGTAACATAATATTTATTTTCAACATTAATTAATTATGTCAAGTGTTCTCAAACTATGTATGGATAACGAAAATCAAATTTAAGTTCATTATGCCAGCTTTCTCTTGTTAAAAATAGCTTATTTTTTTATTTATGTAGTTATATATCACAGCATAAGTAAAAAAGAGGCAATACAATTAGAAAAATGTGTTGATAATTCTAACCAATACAAAAAATTATTCTCTATCCCTTTGTTCAACCAACCTAAATATAAAATTATTGGGGGGTAAAAAATGTGTTAGGCTTTGATAAGTTAAATATAATACAGCTTAACTTGTGCAGTTTTGTAGGTACTATGTTGTTTATAAACAAATTAAACACCCCTTTAAATGATCATTTTTAAAATACCTATCTCACAAAGACAATATGACATCTAGTTATAATCAAAACCAGCGCGCGCTCAGTGATTATCAAAGCTTAAGTCAACCATTTATTTCTCATTTTATGTGATACCTTAAAACAAATCTTTAGGCACAATATTATAAAATAAATAAGCCAGCATTAAGGCATATAATACATTAATGTAATACAATCATTTCTCGTTGCCAATTATTCAGTAAATTAATACAATCAAATATAACAACAAATAATTGAAGAAAACAAACAAACCATTATTAAATTAAATTATATTAATATTATAGATCTAAAGTTAATTTAATTTTTGTCAAAATAATATACAAAAAAAATTCACAGCACGCAACCATAACAACTAATTATCTCTGAAAACAACAATAGGGTTGTAAATCAATACATGGTATGAACTAAATTAGTGATTGTGAACAACGTGTTTAGCCATTGATGACGCTAAGGAAAAAGCATGAAGAGCGGAAATGGCAAAACCATTAAGCTTTGAAATTTTACAGCTGTTAGTAAACATACAGAAACGTGTAGAAAGACAGAGCTTACACTCACCAATAAAATTGAAAATATTATGTTTTTATTTGTGTTTTATAATGATTTAAAGATGTTACAATATAACAACTCTTATTTCATATCCTTACACGTTTAATATAATGTATTGTATAGAAATAAAATAAAACGAGTGTTAAATATGTATGGAACATAATAAACAACACCTATCTTTGTGTTTCAGCAATAGCCTTCCCATTTGTGTTGCAATTTCTACCTCTAATAATGCATTATATTATATTAACGTATGGTGCCTATAGAGATGAAGACGTCTTAAAAAATGAATGTATATACAGGATTTGGCGGACACAACTAACGGTTTAAAAACAGAAACCACGCGCTTTTCCAATAGGCAATGGTGCCGGACTTGTGGGGGGAAAGGAGGATTGATCTTGGAATTTAGTTCACCAGGAAGTGTTGATGTTTAGCTGAATATTTTCGCTGAGGTTGAGTTATTTATGTAAACTGTGATTATAGCACCCTGCCACCCCTGCGGCTATGTGAGGGTATACGCCCTCTATCCAGGACCAAGTTGAGCGTCAGAGTACCCTAAGTACTTGTTATCTGTGGCTGATGTATTGTTTGTAAAGTCTTATGTCTGCACCACGTTTTAACAGAATATACTTCGCCTTGTACTGAGATGGATTGTTATATTTTTAGCTGTTATACAGTATCATTGGTATTATATTATTGACTATTCTCACCATAATATAACATGGTGTCAACTGTCAGTGGTCAAATATTGCATTGTATTTTAAGTTATAACTAAAGCCCCGTATACATTAGCGGGCCGAGCCTGTAATGTAACAGATTCGCCTAATTGGGATAAGCTTTCGAGGGATATTTGAGCACGCTACGAACCATTCGCAGTGATCCGCCGGCCGGCTGTCGAGTTTTCCAACGAACACAAAGGGATTTGTCAGTCTAGTTGGGACGTGTGTTTTGCATGCTCGCAAGCATGGAGAACTGGTCTGAAGAATCTGTATTTCGGTTGATAGAATCTTGTAAAAACTATAGTGTTTTATGGGACCCCAAGGAGGCAAGGATAAAAACTATTATAAAAAGAATATGAAAAAAGATGCCTGGAAGGATATAACCACATTAGCAGGACAAGCATAAAATGTTTGCAAGCGAAAAATAATTTGTTTTTTGGCCCCATTTTATACAGCAAATTCTAAAAGTCTGTGGGAGACATCCTGGTAAAGCGTATGCGCTGTCCACTAATGTGCTAGAACTTGAACTCTCTCAGTAGTTTCAAACCAGCCCGTTTTTTACATAACTATACATCACCATCACCAAGGTTTTTTTTAAAAATTAGTTTGGCCATGTTAGCATAGCACCACTGCACAATTAAAAAGGCTAAGGTTTCTCCGTCATCTGACATTTAGTAAGAGTTAAGATAGCTAATTAAATAATTGGAATATAGTGCAACTACGTAAATACTGAATTGAACTGAGTTCATTATTACGTTGCTTGATCGTGGCGTGCTCGTTTCACCAATGGTTCAGAGGATGCTCTCGGCGTGCTCGAGCCACGTACAAACTGACGATTATTACATTATATGTTACATTACAGGCTCAGCTCGCCTGATGTATACGCACCTTAAGGTGAACAGTTCCAACATGTTGGTTTCTGTGTAACAAATACCGGCTCCAGACAGTTTCGATTTCAAATCGGCATTGGAATGGAAATCATGGAAAGGTCGTTTTATGCATTTCAGACATGTTTCAAGTATGATAAATAAGGAAGAAGAAGATCAGGCAACTTCTTTGATTTATTTGATTGGCCCTCAGGCTTAATCTATTTTCTATCGTTCATGCTATCATCAGCCGATCAAAAGAAGTTTAATACAGTCCTTCAGAAGTTTGACAGCCATTGTATTCCTACCAAAAACACAATCTTTGAACGAGCATGGTTTAATACTAGATTCCATCAAGAGTCCGAGTTAGTAAGCGATTATGTTACAGAACTTCATACTGTTGCTCAAGACTGCAACTTTCCTGTCACTTTTTATAACGAAGCCATCAGTGATAGAGTCATAGTTGGTATTATAGATAAAAAATATCTCGTTTAAACTGTCTACAATTAGATGCTAAATTAACTCTGGAAACAGCTGTTAATTCTGATATACAATCTAAGCAAGTGGAAAAATAGCAGGAAACTTTAACCGCAGCTAGTCAAGTTGCAGCTGACAAGGTTAATGCTACAAATAAACCTAAACAAAGAGGAACATTTCTTGGTTATAGTAGGAACACTTTTTATAACGAAGAGAAAAATCAAACTATAAAACCATGTTTTTGGTGTGTAAGTAATACTGAACACCTTAGAACCAAAAGTCCCGCTAAGAGTGTTACCTGTCATCAATGTCAATATAAAGGGCATTATGTAAAATGTTGTAGATTTCGATCAATTGATGCTGTTGACACGGAGGACGAGTAAAATGAAAAGGGCTAATTTGTCGGTCTTGCCTCTACAGAAATTAATTATGTGCATTATAAATGGTTGGTAGGCACCAACCTCTGTGGAAAAGACTTTTCTGCTAAAATTGAAACAGGTGCAGATGGGAATATTATTGTAGAAAAAGTATATACTCGGAATCTTTTCAATATATTAAGTTTTTTGCATCAAATAAAATACTAACCAGTCCATGAGGTGGTCAGCTCAAAGCTGTTGTTAGGATTCAAGGGAAACTCCAATACCAAAACAAAAAAAATTGTTGAAACATTCTATGTAGTTCAAGGAGCAGATGGAATTCTTCTAAACCATCATACTAGTGAGAAATTAGGCCTTATAAAGAGACTTTCTAGGGTCGGAAAAGCAAATTTTGCTCCCAAAACTGTGTTCCCTAAGCTTTTTACAGGACTAGGATAAATTCAAGAGCCATACCACATAAGGCTAAGAGACTAGATGGAGGGGCTGTACCACATTCTATTAGTGTTCCCCGGCACGTTTCTTTACCCTTAAAGAAGGTTCTTAACAAAGAATTGGATAGGATGGTTCGTGATAACGTCATTTAAAAAGTCGACGTCGACAATCCATTAGATTGGTGTGCTCCCATGATTATAGTTCTAAAAGCCAATTGTGTGTTAACCTGACTAAATTAAATCAATATGTAGAAAAAGAGCTTTCCTATGCTGACAGTTGATTATTCTCTAGGTAAACTAGAAGGGGCTAAGGTATTCTCAAAACTAGATGCCAACTCAGGATTCTGGCAGATTCCCCTCACAGATTCTTCAAAAGATATAACCACATTCATCACACCGTATGGAAGGTATTGGTTTAGTCGGTTTTCTTTTGAACTATCACTTGGTCCGGAGGTTTTCCAGAAGAAGGTCAGTTCACATTTAAAAGGATTGAAGGGAGCTGTCTGCCATTTTGACAATAGTATAGAATGAGACAACTATTAAGGAACACGACTCACAGCTTTATAAGCTCCTTTATAGACTGCAAGAAGCAGGTTGGACTCTAAACGAGGAAAAGGGTTCGTTTCGACAAACTTCAATAAACTCTCTTGGCCATATCGTATCTGCGAAGGGTGTTTCTCTGGACCCAAAGAAAGTTGATTATATTTTAAAACTGAAACCTCCCACTAATGTAACTAAGCTAAAAGGATTTTTGGGTCTTGTAACATTTCTGGACAAGTCCGTCCCAAATCTGTCTACTTTATCACAACCTCTTAATGAGCTTTTCTTCTCAAACGTCGAGTGGTTATGGAATTGTTCACAGGCTCATTTGAAAACATAAAGTTAGCCATAGCAAAGCCACCTACTCTTGCTTTATATAAGTGCATTAATTACACTATTTTGTCAGATTATGCATCATCCTTGGTGCAGTTTTAATACAAAGCCAAGATGATGGATCTCTAAAACCTGTTAGTTAAGCTTTTCGAACTCTCCGTGAAGCTGAGAGAAAGTGGGCACAAATTGAGAAGGAGGGACCGGCTCTCACTTGGGCATGTGAACGCTTTTCTGATTTCATTACAGGTATTCATATAACAATAGATACTCATCATAAACCTTTAGTTCCTATTTTCACTACCAACGATCTAGATTCTATAACCCAAAGGCTACAAAGAATTATACTTCGATAGATGAAGTATTCGTTTGAGATTGTTCATGTAGCCGGTAAAAATCTACTAATTGCTGATGCTCTTTCCCGAAATCAGCAGCCACTACTTGTTGAGGAAGATAAACTAGCTGAAGAATAAGTGATGACCTATGTTCAAGAGGTTGTCCGTGGTCTACTGAGTATGATTCTAAGCTGGCAGAAATTGTTCAGAATCCACACAAGGATGAGACTAGTATGCAGTTCTTCCAAAATGGAGGGCCTCTATAAAGTTACAAATACCTAACATGTGCTTACCATATTGGCAACATCGAAACGAATTATCTATACAAAATGGCCCTCTAGTAAAAGGTACCGGTAATTGACTAATAATTCCTAGTTTCATGCAGGAGAAAATATTAAATAAGCTAAATGAAGGTCATCAGGGGATTACCAAATGTAGAGTACTGGCTAAACAAAGCGTTTGATGTCCAAGAATGTCCACACAACTGAGAGATCTTGTTGATAATTGTTCCAAGTATGCCAAATTTAGTATAAATTGATCAGAACCTTTAATACCTTCTATGTTTCCTGGCATGGCTATTTTGAAGTTGAAAGGTAACTGATATTTCCTTGTTGCTGACTACTACTCCAGATATCCAGAAATGGCTTTGCTGAAGCGCCCTACTACTAGTTATTTCACAAATCATCTTAAATCTATTCTAGCCAGGCATGGAGTACCTGAAATTATTAGAGCTGATTGTGACTCAAGGGCTCCATAACAATATAATAAATGAAAAGCTTTCCAATTTGCCAAAGATTATAATTTTGAGTTTGTTACATCTAGCCCGAAGTACTCACAGAACGGAAGTAAAGAATTTTAAAAATCATATTGAAAAGAGTGAGGACCCAAACAAAACCTTAATTTTGTTGTACTACACACCTCTAGAATCGGGCTATAGCTCTTGTTGGAGAGAAAACTTAAGGGATTTATACCAACATTGCCCAGTAACTTCGTTCCCTAATCGGGGGGCATGAACATACCATTTGCAACTGAACAAAAGGTGACGTTCAATCTTGTCGTCTGCTAAGGACAGATGGGGAAAGCCCTGACTTTGATCTTGTTGTTCTTAAGGCATCAACATGCTACTGAATCGGTTTTGTTTAGAAATTACTAGAAATAAATTATTTGTCCAAAAAGTCTTAGATATTATACATATGTATGATATTTAAACATTTTAGTAACCCACTTATAACATTAAATATCAAATTCTCTGTTATCAACAGCATCTCGTGACCAAAATTCATAGGCAAGCTTGGAAAGGCTGCCCCCAAGATTAGAAGGGGAGGTCCCGGAATTTCTTTTCAAAATTTTTATGCTTCAAAAAGCTATTTGGAGGTATTTTTTTATGATAGTTGTGGCTTTGGGCGTACTTCTGTTCTGTGATTTACATTATTGTGTTATTACTTATTTTAGACATAATATACTTATAAATTTTTGTTTGTTATTTTTCACTGATAAGCACATCAAAACAAAAGCACCTGCTACAATAAACTCCACAAAACTCTAAAGCCTGGTACATACGACACAAATTATTGTAAAAAAGTTGTGCAAGAAATTGTACAATATCTTGGTCACATGGATCGCATACACATTTTAGCCAGTGACTGTTCACAAGGCATTTGTGATTGCATACAATATTAGAAAAAAACCATGACATTTTGCTCTTTAGAGCAATAAAGATTGAATTATTTGGAAAATATTGGTATTTAATGTAAATAATTTCTTAATCATCCCTACATATTATGAATATACATTTTTTAGTTTTTTAATAGTGTTTTAAAACAGTTGAAAACCTGTATATTTGGGGTTTAACCTCCTTCAATTATACTTTTTTTTTAAGAGAATTTAGCTGTTTTCTTTACAATCCCTTAAAAAAAAGTAACTGTCTAGCAGACGAAGTTTTCGTGTTTACAACTCAAAAGTTGTACGGGAAAAATGGCTGATATAGGACGCGATCTATTTCCTGAAATTGTATACAATAAGTTGTGAAAAGCAGATCTTGTACAACTTTTGGTGTTTACACGATGCCAACTTCAGGCTGCAACTTCTTGTACAATTTTATGTACAAGAAGATGTGTCGTGTGTTGATGTGTAAGCACGGGGTTAGTACCTTAATATTAATTTCCTCTTTCATGTCATACCATCCCATTATATTTTGAAAGGAAAATAAAGGGGTAGGGACTTTGGTTCTAGCCGTCACCTTTCAGGCAAGAGAGGTCGTAGCTCAGCTGCTTCCATTATTACCTGAAATCAGCAACTCTTCCCCTTCTCCCTCCTTCGAAATCTATGTCGTCACAAATAAGAACTATACTAGCTAGTGTCAGAGTACTCAAGTTTATAGAAAGATTAACCGGTTTTAAACATTAACAGTACATACTGTAACTAAGAACATGACTCAA
>CABFOV010003040.1:0-69411 GCA_902141375.1 Timema poppense
CAACACCGTAAATCGCAGCAGACGCCAAGCACGCTCAAAAGCCAGGAACACGTAAGGGAGGCAGGACGACACCTTGCACTCCACTAAGAGCAAAATGGGTGCCAAATACAGTGGGGAAATCGTTACGAACGGCTCAGAGAACATGAACTGTGGGGCGTATACATTTCTAACAAAAGTGTTACAGCAATTTTATTTAAAAGTCTAATTTTAAAAATCAATCATGACACAAGCTAACAGAGACATAATAAATTTTAGAATAAACGAAAAAACATAACTATTTATCATGCAAAATTTTCCCCTGATTAAAGAAAAAATCTGTTAATATTTTCTTCAGTTATTTCTTTTCCGTCTTTCTAATAATAACGCAAATAATAACGCAAAGACAAAGATTATAAGATTTTAGTGATTTTTATATGATCTATAGTCCTATAATTTAAATAAATCAACCAAATAAGACATATTTTTATGTCAAATTTTAGTCAATTTCAATCAAGGCTTGTAGTTTCCTACTCCTCCTATAAGTATCAGATCTTACTAACAGCAGGTTTGTCTAATTCAAGAAGATCAAAATGTTAGAAAACTATGTGAAGAACCATTAAACATTTATTAAGGATGAAAATATATTAGGATTCGATTTAATATTAAATTAATTGTAAAGTATAATTATTATATTGGAGATAAAATATTGTTAAAATAAATTGATTAGGCCTTTTAGCGTGCATTACTAACTATAGTTATTTATTATGGCTTTTAAGTATCTGAAAAAATATATTACCCAATTTATTACTACCTTCGAAGTCAGTGGAATATTTACTCCTCTTAAATTGTGTGAGAAAGGTACAACGCTTATTTTATATTCATTTAACGCTTTAAATAATTTAAGAAGTATGTATTCTCAAACATTCAATCATTAGATATTTTATCACTATTCATTAAATATAAAAATGACTCCTGGACACGGAAATTAATCCCAGGACCTTTGGCTTAGTATGCCAATATTTCTAACCACTGAGCTATCCAGGAATAATCCCACGTTCACATGTCATTTTTCAATTCAATTAATATGATATTTAATTACTGCTATTACCGTATTTAACAAATATAATGGCATAGTTATTTAATTCAGTATAATATGTTGACTCGTACAATTATAATTAGTACTTTTGGCAGCAAAAAACCAACTAAAGAGTCAATGGTTGCTGCGTTATCTGATAGCTCGTTATCTTAATTAATCTCACATTGGTAGTTGACAATTAACCCATGTCCATCACACACTCTACCTTAAAATATGAATGGAGAATGACCCTAGCAATGGGACAATTCCTGGACAGGTCAGTGGTTACAATATTGGTGAATTAAACCAAAGGTACCGGGTTCAGTTCCCGTGTCGAGGTGTCATATTTTGATTTAATAACATTATATTTAGATGAAATTCTAACAGTAGTTAACAAATATACCATGGTTGGTATTTAATTAATAATTTTTATTACTAGCAAAATATAAAAAAACAATAAAATGAATTTACACGTGTGTCCATAGGTGCTGGTAAAAAAAGATCACAAATATAAATATAATAATAGTTCCAGCAATAAATTATATTAATATAGGAACCCATTTAACTAAGGATAATTTAAAATAAAGACTTTTTACTCTACAATTTTAATTAATGTATCTACTATACTTTATACTTAAATAAACAACATATTTTACAAACGGATCTAATCCTACATGGGCAATACTTGAATCATGACATTGAAATATATATCACTATGCTTTTATTTATTTTTATCGTATGTCTAGCGTGCTTACTTATGCTTAGAAAGGCACAACAAAAATACATTATTAGCCTCCGTAGTCCCAGCGGTCAAACAAAAGCACAACACATCACGCACTTTACCTCTCGAAATAGAAACACGCGGTCTTAGTTATTAACGATGTGGTTAATTTCGTGACGTCACGGGGGTAAAATCACGTTCGCTCCCGTGACGTGGGTTACTGTGTGTTATCTGCGATCCTCACACATAAAGCCCGCTAACTAATATAAATGTAGAGCTACCGCATAAATCAAGTAGAGTTTAAAACTGCTGCGTTGCATATGTGCATAGATGTGTGAAGGGGGGGCAGGGAGGGGGCTAGATTTACTCAGCGAAATTACAAAATATGGGGAATTTTCATAAGTACTTTTAATACCATAGTTCATAAAGACTTAATCCAAGGTGTAGAGATTGGGAGGGTGTAGCTTAGAGGAATTTCGGTATCATTAGCCGTGAAATAACAGTGACAATAATTGGGTTGTTATCAGTTTTTAACTCCATTTGACGTTCAGTATCCGATGCTCAGTACGTTATTGGGTTTGTGGATACCCAAGGTGTACGAGTTGTCTAAGGGCATCACTCACGTATTAGACTGGACTCCCGGTGCTAGGGAGGTCGGGGTTTGAATCATTGTCGAGTGCACTGAGGGTGACTTTTAATAGATTACTACCTACCTCAGGGGCCGAATAGTCTTAGGCGTTACTCTCGTATTAAACTGGCATGGGTGTGATGGGGAGATTGGTATTCAAATACCGGTAAGGTATAATAATGGTGGTTTTCCTTAAAGGGTTTTCCACTCCTCTACCATGAAAATGCAGGTATATTATTTCTAAAATTCTCCCTTCTTAAGCATCCTTAATTATGGTAATTATTATATTATATATTATGAAAATTGAAAAATGACAACCTGTACACGAGAATAAAACCCAGGGCCTTTGGCTTAGTACGACAATACTCTCACCACTGAGATCTCCAGGAATCGTCCCGTGCCAAGGGTCATTCTTCATTCATATTTTAAGGCATAGTCTATGATGGTTGTGTGGAAATCCTCTACTACAAATGTGTGATTCACGTGTCCAGGTGTCTTTTTTCAATTTACAGAATATGATATCTAGATGCGAGTAAATCCTCACTAAAACAAATATAATAGCTTTGGCTATTTGATTCTTAATATATTATATGTGTATAGTGTGAGCAGTTATTAAGAAGAGATATTAAAATAAAACTTAATTGATTTCTACTCTCTCTTAATGCAAATGCGGGTACACTTCCTAAATATTAATGATTTATCACACTAACACATTAGCGTAATTTATTTCAGATTAGTATAATCTGAAGGGGTTGAGTGAGGAGGTAATTAGAAAATGGACAGCAACAACCCAAGAACCACCACTGGATAAATCCCAATTGTAGAAAAACTTTGTGATGCGCCGAACCAGGATTTCACCCCATCCTTCTATCAACCATCAATCTGTATATCTATATATTGGTCTATTAAACCACGTGGCCACCTGTGAGGGTAGAATTTTGTTGTGATTTGGAGGGAAAATACCGGTACTCTGATTTAGTTGAGAAATTTAACTTCCATTTTATATTATTCTCACGCTTTTTTTTTATAAGTCTACCAATCAAACACACGCCACCTACACTATTGCTTGGTGCGTGCTTTTACAAGCTTTTAGCCAATGTTATACTAAAACCTGAGTAGGAAATAAGGTGAATAATATTATGTTCTAGTAGGACTTTTCTCTCACAACATTAAAATAATATATCTGGTATGGTGACTTTGGTTTGAAATTAAAATGTGTATGCGATACCTTGACAAAAACATACACACACAGCCTTCTCTGACAAAACCTACCCTTGATAGATAAAAAGAGACAGTGAATACAACAGATATACATCTTCCAGCTTGTGCCATTACTAGAATATTTTAATTTATCTTTTTACTTCTATTAATAACACTATAATTTCTAACGATTTAATCTTATTCGTGAGGACGAGGAAAAGTTTTAAGAGGGACATTACATTTTTTATAGGGAAGAGGAGAGGCTTGAAACATGATATGACCAACTGGTTTATTTTGAAGCTATTTAAAAAAAAAGAGTTTTACATCAACTTGACTCATCTAAGAACTTTAAGTACTATGGCACTTAGACTCCAATTTATGAAGTCGAATGAAAGGGAGTATAATGAGTAAAGTTCATTCTGCGAGGCCTATTATCTCTATGCTGGCAGCGCTTTCCCTCTTACTCTGACGAGTATACACAATCACTATATTCCTCCTGGAAATCATCGACTTGAATATAAAAAATATCTTTTTCTTCTTAAAAGTAATTTATATATTTAATAACTCATAATTTAGTTTAAAACTATATAATTATAAAAAATATAGAATAAATCTTTCATTTAAACATCCTGCACGTGCTGGTTTACTAAGTCAATGCTCTTGAAAATTATTCAGCAAAAGGACTTGAAGATACACAATCATATATTGCAGCATTGACGTAGAAACTAGAACAGCAATTAAATTCAAATGAGTTAAGTGGCCATATGAATGTGGAACATAAATCAAATGTGTCATTTGTGGAACCTATAATTATAATAAATTAAGTGCAAACAAGGCTATTATTTCAAAAGCTACACTGGACAAACACTCAACTAGATACAGTATATACAAAATCAAGTAATTAATAAAATATAATGTTAGTTATTACAAACACATACCCTGAGGATGATTTATTTATTTTCTTCATGGGTATAATATTGTCAATATTTAGCGCGTTAATCAACTAATAATTCCAATACAATATCTGAAATAAGGTGTTAATCTAATAGTGACCATACTTCATATTTATACATCCACTTCTTTGTAGGCCTACACTTTCAGGATATAAACATGCATTATTTACACTAAATCAATATAGAATAGGAATGCATAGCTGTAAATGTTATGTACCCGCATTGGCTGAAGGAGGAGTAAGAAACAATTTAGGATAAAGGCCATATCAATAAATAAGAACTATATTCAAACTCTGAACCACTTATCACCATCAATCCAGGAATCTCCCCAGCACCATAGATTAAGTGATTTCCACATTACCATTGGTCCAGTAATCTCCCCATCCTCATCAATCCAGTGATTTACCCATAGCCATCGGTTAAGTGAGCTCAATATTACCATAAATCAAGTTATAGCCCCAGCACCATCATTACAGCGATCTCTCCAGCACTACCATAGATCAAGTGATTTCCACGTTGCCATCGATCCAGTAATTTCCAAGCACCATCAATCCTGTAATCTCCCCATCCTCATCGATCCAGTGACTTCCCCATCACCATTAATCCTGTGAGTTCCCCAGCACCATCAATCCAATGTAACACCATCGTGACGCATTGACCACGTGACTACCAATGCAGATATTTTATTTATAAAGGTAGCACAGCATCTTATAGCTCGTTCAGGTTATACGCTTATGTGCTGATTACGATAGTGTGTAAGGGAACAGGAATGTTGAATTTAGAGGTAATGTAACCGCATTTGTGTAAAGGTAGGGTAAAAACCATTTATAAAAAAACAAGTTCAGTACACCCACCATGGATTTGAGCCCAGATCTCC
Source organism: Timema poppense (assembly GCA_902141375.1). Classification (NCBI taxonomy): domain Eukaryota; kingdom Metazoa; phylum Arthropoda; class Insecta; order Phasmatodea; family Timematidae; genus Timema; species Timema poppense. Next base: position 5,434 of record CABFOV010003040.1, read on the forward strand.
CCATCTTTAACCGTCCCTTATAAGGTCAAGTGTACAGTAATAAATATTTAGTAATAGCATAAAATAAATATTATTTTGACATACAACTATTTATTTTATCTCTAATAACTACTGAGTTAACCTGCCTTGGTGGCGTGATTATCTAACGAACTAGTTTATTGTTGAGCTAGACTGCCGAGGATGGGGATATTGAGGTTAGAAGCTTGGTTGGGTGAACTGGGGATGAATTTTCCTAAATTGTTTTCCACTATTCCTCCACTTGAATGTGAGTTCACTTCCTCTAAATTCAACCTTCATAATTCCTGACCAATTAGCGTAATTAGTACTTAAGAGTATAATCTGAGCAGATAGTAAAACGTGGTGCTAAATAAATGAATATAAAACTACCTAGTCTTTTTTTGTGCAGTATTTTACCTAGGATAAGGCTGCCACGATAAATATTTGTATGAAAAATTAACTCAAATAACTTAGTTTTGGCTACTACTCATAATAAATTGCTGAAAAAATAATTAAGAAAGAATAAATTAATGATTAATTGTAATATTATACCTTATGAAAATTTGTTTTTTAATGTGTTATTTTAAATGAAAGCATTACGCCTTAGTACCAAATAGATGATGTAGTTTTACCAGTTGTAATCAGATTAATTTAAAAATATAGCAAAATTAAATTGGTTTGTGCTGTACGGTTTACATAACCCAACCATATTTAAAAGTCTTGTTAACGCTTTCTTGTTTCATTATTTTAAATTTATTATTACATTACCTTTAGAATATATGCGTATATATACTATTCAATTTGTCAAAATTTTGTATTTAAAATTTTATTTTAAATTTGTTGTGAACATACTCGTAAATACGTTTTTAATAAAAATCTAGCCTCTGTCAAACATAATCTTCTTTTATGGATGCACATTTATTCATAGAGACATGAGAATTTCTCATTGTTTATAAAAGTATGTAAATTAAATATTTTATTTATCATAATGAGCAAAACTTTATCTATAAATTAAATAAATGGGTGAATTTGTGGAGAGTTGATTTTCAGTCTCTAATTTGTTAGCTTGGACGTATATATGTTTTTACTTTCTCCCTAACTTACAAATATAGAAATTATGGTGATGTCAAACAAATTAAAATCAAGATTTTGAAGAATTTCTACATTTCATGACCCTACAAACCCGAAAATTTGTTTTTTTTAATTTCCGTCCGTTTGTCTGTCTGTCTGTCTGTCCGTCTGTCTATAACTCGGAGTGGAGCCTAAACTATTTTACCAATCAAGCTAAAACCTGGTATCTAGGATTTTCATAAGGTTGCCCCGAGGGATTTTTGGAATTGTACATCCAACCCTAAAATGAGTATATTAATGCAGGGTTAAAAGGATACCAGCTTTTATGATGATGATGCGGGTGTGGACCTGTGTATGCCTTACGTTTGAGGATTAATTATAAAGATATAATTTTATTTTATGATGATGATGACGCATGCATGCCTTAATGCGCATTTGTTATCACGCGACTATGACGATCTGATTTTATTTGTATATTTCTTACTATAGGGTTACATTTTTGGTTATTTATTGAAATTAGTAGAAAATTAATATTGTACACGATTTATTTTATTAATTTCACTTTTAATATTGTAAGTTTAACATTAAATGATACAGTTTTTTGTTCGTCTACGAACTGAAGTGGAGAACAAGATCTAGTGCTGTTACAGACTGAGATTCTCTCTTTGATATTACCATAGTTCTGCGTGATATTACTATGTTTTGTGTGATATTTATACGCACAATCTGCTTATATATGACCTACCCCTTGCTTCTTTGGCCCCTTGTCACCAGTGATAAAACTAACTAATAGGATACATCGTGGCAACCTAATGTTGTGAAACCGAGCTTCCCATTGGGTAAAGGCAGCCAGCATATGATCACCTAATTTTCAAATAAAACAAAGGTAGTTTTTTTTAAAGAAAGAACATTTTAAAATGTAATATATTTAAATTACTTCTGAAAACGCCTGATCATTCATTGATGAAATATTAAAAGGAAAATTTACATACAGTATTTAAAGAAAAATACACTTCATCCTTGACTTCTTATCTAAATGAGAGGGGTCTAAAACCGTATCATTACAGGGTAAAAATAGACTAAAATTGATTTTATCAAAATACTCTCTAGCAATTTTGATTAAATTTAATTTCAAAGCATTGATCAATATGACCAACAAAATGGTTACTCGCTTTTTTTTTTCGTCAAAATGACTTTAAGGGTTCCGTTCTGATGCGTAAATTCTCATTTCTTATCATATTTTCGTAACTATTTGAGATATGAAATTACTTGTAATTGAAATATGTATGTCTATTTATAATAAAAATATTTTACTAATAGCATTTTTTTGTAAAACACGTGTTTTTCAACCTTTAGGCAAATATAAATATATTTGTTAGTTTTTCGATCACTTAAGATAAAGTATTGTGACCGTAAACAAAATCTAGCCCGAGATGTTGATGGAGTTCATGACTTTTAAGGTATTTTACAGAAGTGGAAATCTCCGTATCTTGGCAACGATTTGAGATACCAAACAACTTATAATTGCCAAATTATAGTTCTATTTAAATTAAAATAACTCTTATTTGAAATATATTTTTATCAAACCGAAAGTTTTTGTGATTTTGGCAATTATATTAATACAATTTGGTGAGCTTTAATTTTAAAGAGATACTACTTGAGTCTTAACGCAATAATTCTCTAATGCCATAGAGTAAATGAGTATCTAAAAAAAATTATGTTCTTTTTAGTTTAACCTCTAAGTAGAAATGTTTCTACAGCAATGATCTATCTCTATTATTTTAGACCTAATAGTAAATATTTACCTTTTTTATTCGTCTAAATTTATAAATGAGGAATTTAATAGAAATGCGATGCTCTAATAAAATGTCGAAAATTTTAACCAAAAATGGAAATTTTATTACTAAGTTTTAACCCTTACGGACCCAATATAGTTTTTTTTTATTACTCAAAATATACAATAGAGGACCTTAATTATTTAAAAATGAAATTGTTAAATTTAAAACTGGGGGTCAAAAAGGTTTTATTTAAGTATAGTGCAGTCAATATATGCTTGAGTTTGCTAGTTTATATTATTTCGTTTCACACATATTACGAATTTTGACTAAATATCCTCATTTCTAAAAAATAGAGCGAGAAAGTCCTTGCGTATTTTCATACAATGTATATTTAAGAGAGATTATAGATATATACCATCATAAAATATTTAAGAAGTAAACAGCCATATATATTATTTATGATTTATATATATTTGAATACCCTTTGCCCCATAAATGTATATATAATTAATGATATATGTATACGTATCAACTATTTAATAGATTCCTAGCAGAGATAAACAAATCAAAACGTCAAACCATTTAAAACGCCTTTCTTCCATTTATGTTGATACAATACCTATAATTAGTTCTAGATCATACATTTAGAGTGGCAAACTACTTTATCTGATGTAAATAAGTTATTTAATTTTATATATTTAAAAAAAAATTGTATCAATGTAGTTGTGCAACTATAAAAGAGTAATACATATAATCCAATACAATGGAGATAACTATCCATTTCAGTGGCCTTATGGTTTAAGACTCTACCTTCGCAATATACTAGATTTCTCCACACAAATGCGAGCACACTTCCACTAAATTCAGCCTTCCTCGTCCCTAACCCATTAGTGTAATTAGTACATAAGCGTATAACTTGAATGGGTAGTAAAATACAGTGCTAAAAAAATGATATGGCTAACAAATTGTATCTATGCTACGTCTTTATGATTATTTTTTTTAATTAAAAATGCTATACTTTAAATATATAAATAATTGTATACATTTAAATTGATATAAACTATATAAAACTACATTAAATGTCATGTTTAAATATACAAATATTATATATTAGGCTTGTATAATATTATATGACTATTAGATTTTTACCTATTTTCAAAAAGCAATGTCCTAATTGATATTTACGAAATTTGACTAATAAGTTAATCCAGTCTGTTTTTTTTTTATTTCCTAGGAATTCAAAGTTTTAATCCAGAACTAGTAGGTATTCCTAGATTTTAATCTTATAAATGTGGGTACATTTCTAATACCTACCCCATCAATGTAATTAAAATGTTTATAGCCCAAATTAATAGTATAACGTTCTGAAAAAACTACAACTTACAAGCACAATTATTAGCTATTGATTTTTTTATTCGATGTTTGCAAATATGTTTTAGTGTCCATAAACTCACTAATAGTAATTTTAAAATCGACTGACTACATAACAAGTACAGAATAATTATATCTCAACCTGGATTTGATTCCATGCCTCTAGTATATTATGTCAGCATCTGAAATTCTTTTGACTACTACAAAGATAATATTCCAGTCCAAAACTGGATCTTATGATCGTATTGAATTTTAATCGTCTCAGTATATTGATATTTAAACATAATAATAATAAGAAGTAATTAGAACATATAATATATAGTAGATCTAACAGTATTTGTGTGAAAATTAAGTGGGAAATATTTGGTTAAAGCCACCCAAACTATAACCAGTTAGTATTCCAGCCTTGACCTCTCCTTCAGCTGCAAGCCAAACTAAAATCTTGATGCTTGTATCACTAGTCTACCAGTATTGGTGATATTTTTTATTTCTAACACAGCATTTTACTAACCGTTTGGGTTATACGTCTATATAATAATTGCGGTGGTGGGTTAGGGATGAAGAAGGTTGAATTAAGATGAATTCCATTCGCATTTGCATGGAGAGTTATAGAATGGAAAAGGATTAAGGAAGACCCACACTCAATACATCTGGCTAGGATTGAACCACCCTCCACATAATCAGCCGTTTAGTCTATTGCGAGAGTAATGTCACAGACCATATGCTCACCGAAGCAATTAATTCTTTGTTAAAAGTTTGTCTGAAATACACAAAAAAACTGTCAACTCCTTTTGTGCTTGTACACAAACAGTTTAAGCACGAAAAAGCCATCATTATCCACCTTTAAAACTTCTGTTCCTACTTGTTGACATTAATAATATATGAGGAAAATACGTCCTACCTGTCATTATGAGACGTCCAACATTCTCAGTATATTTATCGCGAAATGTTTCCTTCAGTCTAGCTTAATAAATCAAGTTGTTTCCAGAATTTGTAATGAGCCCCGTTTTTTTGACAGAGACACGCGGTATCGTATATTATTAAAACCCTCCTCCAATATTCACTAAGTTCACTTTAACTATAAAAAATTTCACATGTTCTATGGCCACATTAGAAAATCGCAATCATTCTTAATATTAAAATTAGATACTTAAATACCGAAAAACCTGTTTCAAACTTAGTATAGGCTTAGCTCTAAGACTTTAACGATTTATGTCAAGTTAATCAAATATGACCAGATTCAGTAGACACACAAACTGTCTACTTTGTCTAGTATTGTTTTCTGATGATGGAGGGGGCTAGTGTTGGTATCTCTACCCGATATACTGGAGGTGTTTTAATATAATTGGGCCCCTACATTATCAGTCAGACTGTCAGTATTAATGATACTTTATTAATACTGACAGTCTGACTGATAATCTAGGCGCAGTACTGATGGCCGGACTGACTAGAATTCTGATATGATCCGAATTTTCTGATAAAATCAGTATCAGTCCATCAGTATTACAAGTTGTTTGAGATATTGACAGTAGCACTGACATAGGACTGACCATGTGCGCGTGCTCGTCAGTATTTCCTTCAGTCTCGGTAACAAACCGTCTACACGCCCTTTTCTTATTATACATGTCATTGCACGCAGGAGCTGAGACTGATAAAAATAATGCCGTGTACGGTCTCCTTGTAAATACTGATGCATACTGAAAGTCTTAAGTTTGACAGTCTGATTGATTATTTCACTCCAAACAATATATCGGTTATGTTATAATTGAATATAAACTTCCCCATGTCTATCCCCAAGAGTACAAATATTCCACATCACGTGTGGAAGGTTTATATTTGAACTCTGATCACGTGATCATATTCCTGAATACTATAATAAATTAACTTAGTTAAGACTTAAAGAACTACGAAATCTATACTCGCTGACCATCAAAACCGTCACTGTACTATACTCATAATTTCAATACTTGCTCACAAGAACACTCAACTTTATTTATTCTTCCTCAAAATTCTCATGAATACTTAAGTTATGTCACTGTTTTAACTTCTCATTCATGGAATACCCTATAAACGATAGATAACAGACTAGAATTGAATGATTTCAGAGTAAAGCCTGCAAATAGCCTACGTGTGGGAGGTCATTCGATAAATGTATGAATGTTATACATGTATGATACTCTATGTGAGTAGGCATGTATATGTTTATCTGGTCTATCTTCAGTTTAGAACTAACATTAATTATAATTCTTATACACAAAATTTAACAATATTTTTACAGTATTACTATCACGGCATATTATTAGCATGTATATATAACCATTCTTGTTATGTTACATTATTTTTGTATGTATATAATTTGTTTACTTACAATTTTAATTCTGTTAATTTACAGTTTTGAATAAGTATGAGAGAAGACAAAAACATTAATTTCACCTTTAAAACTTTTTTTTATAGCAGCGCGTCTTACTACCCATTAAGGTTATACACTTTTGTACTAATTGCACTAATCGCTTTAGGGTTTATGAAGATTATGTTTAGATGAAGTGTACTTGCATTTTCATGAAGAGAGACTTGAAATTAATTTAGAAAACCACCCTCAGTACACCCAACTGAGAATAAAACCTCGATTTCCCCGTAATAGGCAGTCTAGTAGACTAGTCAAACTGCATAAGTAGCGCCCTAATTCAAGCGACCAAGAAAGTGAGTTAAAACCATATTAATAATATTTGTTTATCTCGTTTAGAGTAAATAATTACATACAGTCAGGACGGGTAGTCAGGTGCAGTGCAAAAAAGTATACTCTTTATCTGATGTGTACCATATAATTATATTATACAAATTATTTTGTACTTTTTGTAGTGTGTCAATCGTGTAAAGTTGACACCTACACAATTAGGTTACGTACAAATACGAAATTATAATAATTATATTGGCAAAATCCAAAGAAGAGAATTTAATTTGAGATATTTAATAATAATAGCCTTCTAACCTACTGTTAGCAACTGGATGGACTCGGATAAAATCCACGTGCTCCCAATAGAAAATACTACAAAGGATTTTAATAATACAAATCTGCATAAAAGTACTAAACTTATAATAGTGGAATATAAAAAAGATAATTAAAGCTGATACATTCAGGAATAATATGCTTCAAGACTTACTACGCGTGGCTGGATGGGATCAGATAACGCCAACATGCCTTCTAGGAAAAATATACAAGTATGGCAATGAGGGTGTTACCAAACACATCCGCTCCCTACATCACCTGAAATGAAAAAGATCTCAACTAAGTTGGGCTCGCTCCCACGACCCTCGAGTGCCACTGTTGTGGCAGCGTGTCTTCGAACCTCCCCTTAACCTCCCCCCTCAAGCTCCAGTCCTTCCTATCACCACTTGTGTTATTACGCTTTTTCTATTTCTTTTTTTTTTTGTTCCGTTCAAGTCAACGAAAGGGTATAAGAATAAGTGACTCTCGGATTTGCCTCAAGGTATTCAATTACATCACGCCGTTGAAGAAGGAACCTCTCTCTACGAAGGAACCGGTGGCCATGGAGTATTGGGCGTGGTTCTCACCACCGCGCCACCAAGGAGAATCCTATCCGATTTCCTAAGTATAGAAGCGACGTTAATACATCCATCTGACTTATTGGTCTAGTTTAAAGACTAGAAAATGTTTATTAAGTCCTTCTGACTTTTTGTTTAACTGAATTTTGTCCTTCAGATTTAGTACAGTAGAGACGACTATTATTTTTATTTCAATTTCTTGTTTCAGTCAGAGTGACTAGATTTTGGTTTTGTGTTATTCCAACTCTGTTGGTGTTGTCACAGTAGCTCTAATATTGCTTAAGTCCGTCTGGCTTGTTATATTGGTCCAAGAGACCATGTTTTTCCTATATTAATATGATATAGCTTCGATATAGGAGCCTTGAGCTCCAGATATAATAAGGACAGTCCAAATAGTTGCTATTCTTCACGAGAACTATATTTCCCTTTTGAGTCCTTAAGACTACACACTTTTTTTTATGGCTACAACCAGGTTGTGTATCCTGTTTCTAGGACCTAGTTCGATCAATGTGTTCAATGTGTTGAATCATTCTTGTTGCCACGCTTTTTATGTGGTATTATCTTGGGTGGAGAAAGCGTGGAACTCCGCTTGTTTCCATATGGGGTACGCGCAGATAATAAATTTTTTCTCTTGGCCCGTTTTTGGCACCTATTGACTGAGTATTAGTATTGTATGAATTATATTAGTGCTGTACCCCAGGAAGTGGGTCACTAAATACATGTACTATTGAATGCTTTGGCAGTAACAATAGGGAAAGGACCGGCCATAGTACTATTGTGTGTAGACAGCTGCATGTTAGCCATCTACCAATGTAGTCAACAAACCTTTCTATTGATATTCATTATACAATGTCTCTTAAAGATTTTTCTTAAGTCCCAATCAAGCAAGCTAGCTAAATTATAAATGTGTTAATAATACTACATGTATATGATTTCCAGTTAACTTTGTTTATAATTACCTCACTGTTTTTCTTTTATAATCACCTGACTGTAGTCTGACGTCAGTCCAGCTGTTTTGTTTATAATTACCTCTCTCTTTTTCTTTTATAATCACCTGACTGTAGTCTGACGTCAGTCCAGCTGTTTTGTTTTGAACATTGCTCTTCAAGCCTACTGCATTTGATCTTGCCACCTAGAACTATTGTTTGCCCATGTCGCAACAAGACAGTATTATTTTGGAAGATCAAACTAATGTTCTTGTATATCTATTGTAATCAAACATATATTTTATTTTAATTTGATAACAAATCTATTATTGTTATTCTAATAATTATATCATTCGTTTGTTTAACAAAATAGTTAATCTTTCATGTCATTTAATATTTTGTTATAACCACGAATCAGTGTTTGAATGTTTGTTATGATCTACATATCTAGAGTGGACATATCGGCTGAAAAGTTCTGTCTTAGCTTATGTGAAGTAACGAACTAGAAAAGTTAAAAGAGAACGCTAATAGTGCATAACAATAATTGAACTTGTGGTCCAGGAAATGGGCCATAGCGGGGTATAAAAGACTCTTACATTTTAGCATCGAGGATGCACAAGTCTATCGATATCGCAATCAGTTACGCTGCCTGACGCCCTGTTATATCCGACTATATATTTGGGTCTTCAGTAGCACATGTACTTAGATGATATCCGTCGAGCTCTGAGTCCTGAGATCGAGTTATCTACGGGTCGTGCGTAGTGTCAACCAATTCCATCGTTCTAGGTTTCCACGAGGTAAGGGTGTTACATTGGGGAGCACTGAAAGCGTTGCCGCTGTTTATAAGTTCTGGATTATTTACGAAGTGGTTTGATATTTCTTAAAATGGTTTTCAACAAAATTTAGGTTTAAGTTTTGACCAATTAAAGAGTTTATACTTTAAATGTAGAGTTCAAAAAAGTATATTAACTTATATAAAACATTAAAAAACAATCCCGAATTTGCTTCAAATTTTCTGTTGTGACCATATCAATAAATAACTGTATTTGATAGAGGTTGGCTAGTTTTAGGTCTCTATTATTTTACTTAATTCTCGGAAGTACAAATATTGGCGTGAAAGGGGGTTGAATTTTCTTTTGCAAGATTTAAACTTTATAGCTAGATAGGGACCTGTTGATAAATTTCTCCTACAGTTTGGTTAAAACCATATTTAAAAAAATATATAAAACCAGTTCTTCAAAAATATAGGATTCCCAAACGAATAAAATGCCCTCACCATATTAACAGCATTAAGCCACGAGCATGGCTGTCCAGTTTCTTTATTTCTTTATATTTCATCTAACATATTATTATTATTATTATTATTAGCACCGCGTCTTACTACCCGTTCGGGTTATACGCACTTACGCTAATGTGTAATGGTAGGGTGATTGTGAGAAGAACTGGAGGACCTACAGTTTAACGTGGGATCCGAACCACGGTGGAGGCCTGGCATTCCCCACATTCACAAGTTGTGATTAATACACGTCTTTTCAGAGGTGAAGGAAGGGTTTGGGAATCAGATAATTCTGTCCCGGGACCGAGGATTGAACCCCGGACTCCCAGCACAGAAGTCCGACATATTGTCCCTAGACCACCAGGTCACCTAAGTTTTTTTTTCATAGCTTAAAAATCATTTCCACACCTTAGCTTACTCGGTATCGTGTCTACATACTTAGTCAGGATTAACCCTCTTCAGTGGCCGAATGGTCTAAGGCGTCACTCTCATGTTAGACTGGCTGCTGATAACGGGAAGGTTAGAGTTCGAATCCCAGGTGGGTCTATGAAGGCTGTTTTTCTTCCTGAATGTTTTTCCTAGCCTCCTTCCAAGCAAATTCCGATAGATTACATCTAAAATGCTTCCTTCCTCCTTTCCTACCTTATTAGCGTAATTATTATATTTGCATAGAACCTGAACAGGTAGTAAAACGCGGTAATCAAAACAATGCTAAGAGTTTCAGGTCCGACTTCAACCATAACAAAAAATGTATCAATAATATATTAAAATTTCTTCTTTCACGGTGAATAATTGGGTGCTTTCTCATCTATATATGTCATTTCAGAGTTTACGCGATATTACTCAGATAGTTAAAAAGAACTTTAAAGTCATTTAGTTTGATTTTCATTAAAGTTATATTATGTATTAAATTATATAATACGTTTATGTTCAGAAATATATACAGAATAAAAACCGTCTCAAATTTAATGGAATTCTGTTTCAGGAAGCCTATCATATTTTTTATTTCCTTTATAGCAAAGAACGTAAGCACATATTACGCAACATATATTTTTTATCATCTTTTCACAGTTCTTTTTCTTAAGAGCATCCTCTTTTCCTGAGGGGTATTACGCGCGTCCCACATGGACCTGATACAGCCAGCTTCTTCCCCCGATGCGCTATGAGATAAGGAAGGAAGTTCCAAGTATTCTTATTGTGTGGGAAGGACCCGGTTTGAACTGAGAGAAGAAATAGGGGTATGAGGGTATCTCTAGGGCAGTAAAGTCCCCAGTGAGCCATAACAGATGGAAATGCGAGCAGAAAACTTGAAGAAATTCAACTCGCACATGTTTTGGCAACACAATGATACCTGGAGCGTTACTTAATAGGATTGGGTAAAAAAATAAGGTAAAAAATAAATTATATCGATTGTATTCCACTTATTATTATATTGGATAGAAAGAATCCTTTTCTTCCAATACAAGCAGAGAGTGGGATATCTCACACTTGGTTTTATATTCCATATTGAATTTAAATAACATTTTTTTAAACTGGTCAAACAGGCAGGTTAGCAATCTCCTGTATATGTTTCAATTAATAACAATAGTATATTATATAATATCACAATATCTAATGATAAAAATTCAAAACAAATATATGGTATTATTTTTGATGTTGGTAGTTTATAGGGCTCTAATTTGGTTGCTTTGGGTGTTTAATCTCTTACTAAATAACAAGGTAACCAATCAAGTGGTGTAGGGTTCAATGCACCTGGTTACGAGTAAAGGAGTCCTGGGTTCGATATCTGGCTGGTACCTTGGGTATTTTTCCCTTAAGAGGAATGATCAAAGCAGTCTCCAGGGTTTGTTTTGTTGGACCTGAGATACTTTTGGACTCATACTAGATTCAAAGTATTATAATCATCATCACATATTATTTCTGGTACTACGTGTAGTTAACTTCAAAGGTGTACAATGGGCAAAGTTTTGTGCCAGCAGAGAGTCTACGTACAGACCAAAAATACCTTGTTCCTCCTGGCCAAATATGCGGTGCCATTCAATAAAAAAAATGCACTTATAATCTTAACTAGGTCTATATATTTAAGACCTTATAGTATTCTGAGAGGGTTTTATTGTTAAATATATTTCCTGGGTCCGAGGTTCAATCCTCGGTCTCGGTACAAATATATTTGCTTGCCAAACCCTTCCTTCACCTCTGACAAGACGTGTATTAATCACAACCTGTGAATGTGGGGAATGCCATACCTCCAACGTGGTTCGGATTCCACGCCAAACTGTAGGTCCTCGATTTCATCTCACAATCACCCTACCACTACACATTAACGTAAGTGCGTATAAACCGAACGGATAGTAAGACTCGCTGATAATAATAATAAATATAGTTCCTACCATGAGATACTACATATATAAATCCTTTCCCCACAACTGACCAAAATACCTTTTTAACCACCTGCGTCCCTGGTAGTTCTACTTAATCTCCTTCAATGGGTTTGGATTTTTTAAGTGAAGTTGATTTAGCACATCTATTTATGTTATATTTATATTTGTCCAAATTTGTTACCTACTGAGAAATACAAATTTTAAGGTATTTTAAAATATTAATTTATAATTATGTTTAAAAATCATAAAAAATATTTGTTAATAAATTTGCAAAACACCACCTAAGATTTTTATTTACATCCACACCAAAGGTAACTGGTATTTACTTAAACTAAAATTTTTTCTCGTAGATTTAATAAACCTGCATGTGTAATTAATAGATTCACAATAGAGAATGTATTATAAATATCAAGCATTGATTGTATTTATCAAAGGTAAATTTATTTAAATTTCTGGACACACACCTGCATAGGTGGAAATATGTTCTAGGGTGTCGGTTTAATTTGGGAATGAAATGTCTTAAATTGCCATTCATGTATAATGATATATTTTTTACTTAATTATTTTATACTATAATACCTTAAAAATTAGTGTATATTTAATATAATTTCTACCTTTCTAGTCCCTACCCCATTGATGTAAATATGTAGATATTCTAGATGCGAAATAAGACCCTGAACAAAATAGCTTGTTCAGTACACCACACAGACCTTCTCGGACCTGTATCCAAAAATGGAGATACCAAGTCTACTTGAAAATTGTTAGAAATGTTAAACTAAATAATAAACACTCTTGCAGAAACATGATGGAACAGGAGCATCACATTATATCAAATATATTAAATGAAAAATATACTCTGTTGCAGAAACAAATTGGTAAAAAAAGGAATATGTCAGTCCACCAAATAACCTAATGGTCTACTACACATTTCCCAGACATCATTTGAAAATATATTTGCTTATTTCACAAAGTTATTAGTTTAAAAAGAAACCTTTTTTATAATAGTTGTTTATTTTTATATTCATACAAATTTGTTTCAGAGAGTAGTGGAGATAATATCAAAATATAAACTTCCACTAATGTAAAGTACACTCAAATAATTTTTAGGGGATGCGAAAATCTGTTTTTAATGTTAAACATTCTGAAATATCAAATTTAATCAAAATTATTATAGCCAATTCTGAGATAAATTGAGTTTTTATATTTTCACCAAAAAAAAAATAATTCTTTTTTTATATTTGGATGGATACTTTCAAAATATTTTCTGAGGAACCTTTAGAAAACTATATTTAGGCCCACTGAGCTTTAGTCTACTTGGTAAAAATTGTTTCTGCTCTAGTCACACTAAAAGACAGACAGAAAGACGCAATTTCAAAAACAATTTTTTCCGATTCTGGGGGTTTGGAAACGTCTACGTCTATAAAAATCTTGAATTCTAATTAATTACAATCACAATACCTTTTTTCTATAAGGATTCGTGAGAAATTAAAAGATTACGACACTCGACTGCTCGATTATTATAACGGAGTAAAACCTACTCATTGTCCATACTTCCCAAACAAGAACTATTAACTAACTTTGTGATAAAGACTGATAAGGTGCAGAGCCAGACACCGCCTGTTAGCAGCACATTTCCATATTTGTGGCACTTATCATGGGATTGGTAGCTCTAAGTCATCGAACCACTCACAACATCCTAAATTACCTTAAAAAAAATTGAAATATATCTATTAAATAATAGTTTTTTTTTCAGGAATGATATAATCATTTTCATCTGAATCAATATTAGGACCTTTAATATGAAACATCGATAAAATATATTTCTAATTTAACCATCTAGGAATATTAATAAAACAACACCCACTTTGGTTGTTGGATGGACTAAGGTGTAATTCCATCAATAGACCGGACTACCAATGTCAGGGGAGATCAGAGAAGAGATACCAGCCGGTGGTACTAAGGGTGGGTATCCATAAATACTTTTACACCATCCCTCCAGTCTAATGTTAGTGCACTTCCTCCAAATTTAACCTACCTTTCCTCTAACTAGCCTAACTAGTATATATATGAATACATCCCGAACAGGTGGTAAAACGAGGTACTAAAATATAAAAACTTGATTGCAATGTTTATATTCTTATAAGGACATGTTGATATTTTATCATTCATTTTATGACAAACCATATTATGAAATAACAACAGAACATTTCTAAAATAACTTAGGGCTTCGGAACGTTTACACAGAGTCTCATTGTTCTGGTAGACAAAGTTGGCTTAATTCCCTCACCAGTGGACTCCGAATAATAGATAATAATAATAATAATAATAATAATAATGATAATGATAATAATCGAAGAGAGTCTTTATATGTTGAGATGAAGTGTTTTAGCAGATCATTTCAAGTGAGAGTCTGCTTCTAACAAGCATTTGTTTATGTTCATAGTGCTGAAAAAAAAACTGTATTTAACAAGGCATGCAAAGGAAGTTGTTTTTTAATAAATTATTAGTATTGAAACAATAAGTTTCTCACAATATTTGATTTTAAATATTGAACAAACACATCACTTTTGAGTACCCACCAGAATATTCTTGCTCCTAAAGCAATGGTACCACATATCGCAGCTGCGTCCTTCACTGAGTCATTTTATTTGCGTTGAAATTATCAAATAAATATATAAAAAACACATCTAATTATGGCACAGTCTATTAAGAACTTAGTGTAAAACTTTACTTATTAAAAATATCTGAGGAATATAAAGTTATTTTAAAATACAGTTCAAAATAGGTTAGGAGTTCTAAAACCTACACTTCAATCCTCCCTAAAGCATGTTTTAGAAAAATATCACTAAATTTATCTCCCCGTGTACACCATGCGCGTCACATTGACAGTGATAAACACTTTTACCACTCGTGATGTATGTAAATCGACTACAGTATTGTTAAAGTTTACAAAAATAGATTTACTATTCAGACTGTTGAGATACATTTTGAATAATATTTGGAATATGAATAATGAGAGGGACATGAAAACAACAAACAGAAAAAAAAAGTTTGATAATATAATAGTATTAGAGAACATTAATGTCGAGAAAAGAGAGAAGTAGCTATTTATTATTTTGGAATGATCACATTAAATATAAATACCTTTTTTAAAAATATCGGTATAACTTAATTACAGGCAATTATTTCTCCCTTTTATTTAACAAACTTTTTTGTTTCTTTATACAAACATGTTACTTTATACAAACATGTTACTGTACGTACGTACTTTACACATTTTAATAAAACTAATGAAGAATTTATAGTAAATATGTCACCATTTTATTGTAAATAAAGTGGAATTTTTTCAATGTATTCTAATATTACTCCGTTACGTTAGATATCCATAACTATAATAATTCACCCCCTAACTTCGCCTCTCAAATATGCTTCACTTAACTGTATGGCATTGCTTTCTTCCATAGAGACTTGATTAGCTTAACCGCTAAAACGGGTAATAGGACGAGGCGATTAAAAATACCTTAGATAATTGCAGTTTTAGCACCGTATCTTACTTCCTATTAAGGTAACACGCATATATACAGTACTGATTACACTAATTAATTGAGAATGAGGGAGATTTAATTTAGATGAAGTGTACTTTCATTTACGTGGATAGAGAGTGAAAAACCATCCTAGGAAAACCTGTCATTACACTCAACCGGGATTCAAACCTCTATCTTCGGTCATCGTTAGTCTAGTCTATGGTGAGAGTCAAACCTTAGACCATTCGGCCTCCGAAGCAGGCAATTAGCTATGATAATATAAGGTTTGATCAATCTAGGCTGTAAATATAAGGAGGTCCGCTTGAATCAAATGTACCCGCACTGGCGTGTAGAAGGAAGGAAATCCACAGTTAGAAAGTAATAGAAACTATCACGTACACTGCATCCTAGCGTATCTAATATAAACCCTGACTTACCTGGTCCAATTCTAGTTGACCATCGGTTTGGGGATATGCTAAAACCAAAGAAAAGGAATAGGTATAAGAACGTCACTCTAATGTTTGCAAGTAGAACCACATCGCTAGCGCTCGCTGCTTTAGTGCCGCGAACTAAAAGATCCAAAGCGTTACACATGAACACAGCGCATTTTATATTGCAGAATGTTAGATAATCAATTCTTAAATGTAATTCAATCAAATGTAATTAAACCATTATTTTATAAATAAACCACTCTATAAAAAGTTAAATCTAAAAAAAATATATCTTAACTCCTTTAAATTAAACGATAGATTGTTAAAAAAAACTAGTAAAGGTGAATTTTACATAGTCTCAAACTTCTATTTCTATCGACTTTACGTCACGTCACAACTATTCGAACAATCAGAATCTTCAGATCAGCGTCAGGGAGGAGATAGGAGACGTCGTTGTGAAGAGCCTGAAAACCCTTTACTATTTTATTGACCATGTTAATTCATGGAGCTATCAATTTTCAATTCTGCTAAATAATCATTTAAAAGTTATTTTTTGAATTTTTTTAGTAAATTATATACAACTTAACTATAATCATAATATTTCTTTACCAAGCCATTATAAAACGCAGATGTATTTCACAATATTTCATCTGCTCCACCCACACAAGCTACGTTTAATTTAATTAGGGTAATTTTTACTTGTACTCATTAACTCAAAATTAAAATGTCTAGAGAAGATGAAGAGAGAAAAAATTGAGACAAATGATATGACAAGGCCTAATGCTTTTAAAGAAATGCTTCCTCAGTTTCACACAAATGAAATGAATCTAATGATCAAAAAACACAGTTCAGTAATGACTTGTATTATTCGGTCAATATTTATAAAACTTTGAAAATAAAATAAGATTGTTTAGCGCAAGGTAGAATAATCAGGTTAAAAACCTAATAAATCTATGATAATCGTATAAACATACTAGTTTTTCATTTGCACGTTTAACTCCCGGTAACACGTAGACTAAGGCACCAGTTTCGCATTCTCCGTGTGTATTGAGTGAGACCAAGGTTTGAGTATTTAATAGGTACTAAAACGCTATTCTATACAGACTAGTCTTTACTCTCCATGCAAACACGTGTACAATTCCTCTAAATATACATTCCTTTTCCTTATCCTGTAATATGGAATAGGATAATAGCATGGACGAATGCTAAGAAGTACGAGAATAAAATATCCTATTTGTTTGTTTATGAGATTTTATTTACAGTATGCTACATTAAAACCTATGTAAAGCTCTATTCCTTGAAACATTATCGCGTTCGAGATATTCGATATTCCTCAAAATGTCAAAAAATCATCTTGAATAAAATAAAATAAAGACATTGTCTTAAAATAACAGTTTCAAACAGTTGGTGAATGGAATTATAGTTTTTTGTGTTTGGAAAAAAAAATCACAAATAAAACAACAAATCTATATTAAAGTAATATAATTAAATTAATTAAAAAGTGTTCTCTTCAATGTATATGACTTAGTAGACATTTGTTGAGTTCGACTGCTGAGGACAGGAAGATCGAGGATAGAATCTCGATAGGGTGAACTGGGGGGGCGGGGGGTGTATTCCTAAATGGTTTTCCATTCTCCCTCCACGCAAATTCGAGTTCACTTCCTCTAAATTATCTTTCCTAATTCTTGTAACTAGTACTTAAAGCGTATAATCCGAACGGGTAGTAAGACGTGGTGCTAAATAATAAAAAGGTATTGTCTCTAATAAATAAGCTGTCTTTCGGGGCTGGTGAAAGTGATTTATTTTTATGAATGTATTTATTTAGAATGTTTTTTAAAGAAATCGGTCCATTTTTTTTTAGATCTTGAGACATAAATTTTGAATATAAGAAAATATGGAATCTATAGTTCAAATTTAAATCCTGGGATCTATACGAAAATGTACAATATTAATTAACGTCAAAATAGTCAAATTGTATTAAAAGAAAGGGTTTTTAAGGATTTGGTGCCAACTACGCCACCGAGGCGGGTTAGAGATTAGACTGAATGGGTGGTTAAAAAGGGGTAATTATATTTGAAATGTAGAATAGTTTGTCTACATAGATGACGACAAACAGCAGAAAACGTTAAAGTTAGGAAAAATATCCAGAGTACACCTGAATGGGATTCGAATGAGATCAAACACCGGTCTTCTTAGATATATTATACTAATCAGGGTAATTTACTAAGCCAGTGTGCATTATGTTACTAATAGCTTTTACTTCTGTGATTGAATGGTCTTGGATTATATTCTCACAATAGACTTGACTGAAAATAATGAGATGATAGGGGTTTGAATCTCCGTGAACCAGTGCTGGATTTATAGTAGGACACGGGGGCTATGGCCCAAGACAGAATATATTGTAAAAAAAGAAAAACTATTGATCTTGACAAAATTACCACTATCCTTCTCTTAATTACTATACAAACAACATGTGGTGTAATATTGTACCATAAGTTCCTTATTACTATCATTCATATACGGCTTCTATGTATGGTGTTTAGTCTTCAGTTTAGACAGAATGGGTGTCTGATGGGAAGGGGTGACTGAGTATGGGGGTGTTTAAACGGGTTTCTGGATTGTTGGTAGGGAGTGGCAATATCTGTGTAGCCCGTAGACGGTAGAAATATAAATCCGCCACTGCTGTAAACTGAGATAATTGTTTTCTATACTTTATCGCAACCACCAATTCCCTATTTGCACGAATAAGACCTTAGATCAAGATGGTCCGATTATTTTCACCCCAATGACCGGATATGATTATCAGTTGGCACCGTGGGCCCAACATATATCTAGTAATCCCATCAACTTAATAAATGCCTACAAACAACACTTAATAAACAATTATTTTAATTTGTATATTTTTGGTTGGTAAAATCTTTCCCATTTGTACTACCAAAGAAAAAGTATTAAGGTTCCAAACTCATGATATTAAATATTCACGCACAACACCTTCCCAATTAAATATATATATTATTTTTTTTACATAGTTTTACCAACAAAATAAATGCATGAAAAAATTAAATCAAGTTCTTTGTTAATAAATACTTTTAATTGAACTGTTATCTTACTGACATTTGTCATCAAGAGTTTCCCTTTAATTTTACTTAAGGATATTTTGCGAGCCACATTTGTTTCGCGGGATTTCAATAGGAGAACACTGCTTTATACCAGGCAATGACTGATAAGGGGAGAGACAACTAATATTTTAGAGTACAGAAATAGTATATAATTAGGATAATGTGTTGCTAACGATCTGCAATACATATGTTGAAAAAAAGTTGAAAAACATCGATCAAAAAATGGAAGTTAAACATTAATACCAATTTCAATTAACCATTATGGTAAAAGGAAAAACTTGTGTTGGTAATGGAGCACTATAATGGATTGCGAAATAGCCTGTTTATTAATAATTTTATGTTAGATATTATATAATCCATTATTAAAGTTTGTTTTGAACTGTTTCTAATACCATGAACCATTTTGATTAATGTATTCATGTTATTATTGTCAGACGTAGATATTACATCAACATTAATCCAAAAGTCTACATGTTATTTTCACTTAATGCGATGTTTATCATAAATATCCCGCATTATTGACACAATGACTGAGGCATCAACCTTTTTATTTTATGTATGTGTATTGCCAATCCTTAAAATAAAAAGGATTCTCCTCTTTATAGAGTTTTCATTAATTACCCTTGATCTCTCCGAGGAGGACTGCCCATAGAGTTCCACAAACTCACTCCCCTCTTCAAGATCATAGATCCGAGCTATCCACCTCACCATATTATACCTACGCTATCCTCATCACAATCCTAGATCCACGATATCCTCATGATCCTAGATCCAAGCTATCCTCCTCACGATAATAGATCCTAGCTATCCTCCTCACGATCATAGATCCAAGCTATCCTCATCACGATCCTATATCCACGATATCCTCCTCATGATCCTAGATCCAAGCTATCCTCCTCACGATAATAGATCCAAGCTATCCTCCTCACCATATTATACCTATGCTATCCTCATCACAATCCTAGATCCACGATATCCTCATGATCCTAGATCCGAGCTATCCACCTCACTATATTATACCTACGCTATCCTCATCACAATCCTAGATCCAAGCTATCCTCCTCACGGTAATAGATCCAAGCTATCATCCTCACGATCATAGATCCAAGCTATCCTCATCACGATCCTATATCCACAATATCCTCCTCATGATCCTAGATCCAGGCTATCCTCACGATAATAGATCCAAGCTATCCTCCTCACGATCATAGATCCAAGCTATCCTCATCACGATCCTATATCCACAAAATCCTCCTCATGATCCTAGATCCAGGCTATCCTCCTCACGATAATAGATCCAAGCTATCCTCCTCGTGATCATAGATCCAAGCTATCCTCCTCACTATCACATATCTAAGTTACCCTCCTCACAATCATAGATACAAGTTATCCTTCTCGCGATCAAAGATCCACGCTATCCTCCTAACATAATGACCGTTTAAATCTGATTTCCATTAATACTTATTCAATTATATATCCTAATCTAAGTATCTGTCTCTCACTAATAAATAAAAAAGCCGGAATGTGTAATTAAATCTTCAATCTACAGGTTACATGTTAGTACACATACGGGAAAGTTGTGTTCTTAGCAATCATTATCTAATAAGCTTGCCTCGTACAAGTAATACATTGTAAGCTGAAATTCGTAGCTTGTAGAATATGTTGATAAACACCTATATTAAAAAAGAAATTGTGTTATATTTAAAGCAGTTAGAATTATCACAAATTAAAAAAACAATTGGTTATGTTTGTGTATGTTTAACAATATAGTAATACAAAAATAGGGGAGTCATCAAAACTCTTGAGAATTTTTAAAATAAATCGATATAATGTTTGTAGTTTTTATGTGAAGTTGAGTATGAGTGTTATTTAATATCAAATATAAATCAACATATCTTAGAATTATTTTAAAAAGTACATTTTGAATAAAATAGTTTCTGCCGTTTACGTTGACATACATTTAAGTTGTTCTTTTGAGAAATTAGAACACACAATTTGAATTATCTTACTATATTTGTAAATATGATATTTAAATTAAATATACATAGTTTTATCCGGTACAAATGACAAAAGAAAAATCAAAATATTAAAGGTACTTTTGTGGAAAACTATTTGTGCTTTAATCTGGTAAGGTTTGATTAATTTAGTTCTGATTCATTGTTAATCTTAAGTGGTGACAGCATATAAATATTCTTAATTACAAAATTGTAACAAGGATTGTCCAGCCACATATTCTAAAAAGTCTTATAAGCGTAAATAGATATTTCACCAAGACGGAATAATCTAGGCAGGCTGTGAGATCAAACAATCTTTTCACAGTCAAATCAAAATAGATTATCTTAACGTTTAACTCATGTAACCACCGATATGTGAGTGGTATTTTATACTTCCTAAAGCATCTTACTAACCGTTCGGGTCAAATACATATCCATTAAAAACGCTAATCTTAGGGCCACTACACAGCTGTACACCTGTCAGGTTTGCTTGTACAGTACATGCTCATCTGTCTCGCATACTTGAAAGTGTAGATTATAATACTGTTCAGTTATTTCGGCCTATACACGTGACTGGAGCAAATAAGAATTTACATTCGATATACCTTCATTTGAGCAAGCGATTCCTTGCGCATTTCCATACCATTTATTTATTTAAAATTTTTGAAAGTATTTATTATCTACTAACAAGACCACTATAATCAAAGCATCGTCTGTTGCATACGTTGCTAGCTGACATTGAAAGAACCACTTGAACAAAGAAAAACTCTAAAGTGGAATTCATTAACACATCCGGTATAACCATACGGCTATACCTGTAGTGGTGTATACTCTTTAAGAGGTATGAATAATATATCATTTTAAAATATATTTACAATTAATTGTGAGAAGGCGAGTGGGAAAAAATCATTTGGGGGAAATAATCCTTTATACATCC
The DNA here is from genome assembly GCA_902141375.1 of Timema poppense. Classification (NCBI taxonomy): domain Eukaryota; kingdom Metazoa; phylum Arthropoda; class Insecta; order Phasmatodea; family Timematidae; genus Timema; species Timema poppense. The sequence goes on from CABFOV010003040.1 coordinate 27,803, forward strand.
AGCTGGGATTCAACCACAACCTCCTCACCAGCTGAAAATTAAACTAAATGATCTTGATATTAAGACTGTGTGATCACCGCTTCGATTGTCGTTTAGTTTAATTTACTATTTCCACAAGATATAGAGTTATTAAAAAAACCTCTTTTGTTTATAATTAACAGATGGTCAATTATTTCCAAATATAATTTATCATTACAATCTGTTGGAAATTTGCTACAACACATAGTTAAGATATTCTCTGACTTAAACAAATAACACTACATAAACAGGTCATAATATTTGCTTTTCAAGTAGTGACTAGCACCCAAACTCATGGATCCTTTGATATGAAGAGAAACTGTTACTGGACAACGTAATCTAAATAATTAGTGACTAGTTTGTCAACGGTGGCAATAGGCTCAATTGGAATTGCAAAAGCACTGACTAATGTATACACTTATAAACTATGTTTTGTTTCTATTTGTTTGTTGTGGAAACATGCATATCTCTCTTTGATTAGCAATAAACCCAACATTTACCAGTTACTATCTCAATTGTGAGCATTATAATTATAATTACAATGGGCGTGTACCCTCACGATCTTATTTCATGTCGGAATAGTCTGAACTTTAGGTTATATTATAGTTAATAGTTATATATCTAAATCAATTAGTTCATCTTATTGAAACGTTTATAATTTTCATGCGTGATAAGAAAATCAGTTAATATATAAAAATAGCAACTATAACTCAATTTTTACCACATGCCATTAATTAATTATTTATTTGGTCTTTTTAATAGACATACAGCTATAGTAGATTTCAGATAAACTATCTGCAAACATAGTTATTTAAATAGGTGACCTGATGTTATAGGTTTAAGGTGTTGAACTTCTGTGCTGGGGGTCCGGGGTTTAATCCTCGGGCCCGGTACTGATTTATCTGATTGCCAAACACTTCCTTAACCTCTGATAAGACGTGTATTAATCACAACTTGTGAATGTGAAGAATGCCAGGCCTCCACCATGGTTCGGATTCCACGTTAAACTGTAGGTCCTCCATTTCATCTCACAATACACCCTACTATTACACACTACCGTAAGTGTGTATAGCCCTAACGGGTAGTAAGACGCGGTGCTAATAATAATAAGTTATTTAAATATATTAAATAACTCTAAAAATAAATTATGCCGAAAAGTAAATATACTTGGAGTTTCTTGTTATGCTATGTTTACCGTTCCACTTTCCAGCACTAGTTTGTTTTAATTTATTTGAGGTTCCTATTTAACGTGTATATTCTGAACTAACTTATTATATCAATTCCTGACTTATAAACTAGTTTAAGTCTAAAATAAACACAGCATCCAGCCCCCCAGCCGTTAATGCAGAACTGTGAAAGGAGAACCCCACAGTTCACCAGTGATAAATGTCTTGGACATATCGGGAAACAAACCGGGAGACCTTTGCTCAGAAGACAGACACGATACCGACTGATCTAAGGTCTACTAACCACTAATATAACCCATATACTTGTCTCACCAATAAGATGCAATTGGTAATAGTGTTCTTGAGTAATAACAATATCAGGGAACCGGGAGACATGCGACCGGATCTTGACTTAGCCAATGCATCCAGTCGAATCTCCCCATCCCTAGACCTCCGACATTCATCCTTTGGTTTATGTATGATTGAGTAAACTAAAAAAGTTTAGTGTATTCGTTTTTAATAAATGATTTTGCAGACTTGCCATAGCGAGTTTAAAACTGTTGTCATATGATTCGAAAAAAAACGGAATTTTTCAAATAGCAAGCAACAATCTGACACTAAGATGTTAATTTTGTGTGAAAATGGAAAGACAACACTACATCACCTGTTTTAGAGATATAATGATAAATTTGTTCCAAATAAACCCAGATATAATTTCTGTTATTCATACTAATTTTGGTATGTACCGATATACAAAATGGTTTGTATCTCTATGTGATGGTTTGTGAGTTTAGGTTTACATATATATTTTTACTAATTTGAATAAGTACTATAATATCCTAAAGTTTTATACTTTCCTTTTTTAATACCCTTTATATTCGGCACTTTACACTGAGATTTAACTATCCTGTCGCTCTATAATACTGGCAGGTTCCCTCTAATATTCTTTTCTAATTGCTAGCTCATAAATGGAAATATTAATAACTAATTGTTTGTTATTATTCTATAGATATTAAAATTAAATTGTATTTATTATTTTGGAATCGTCTTCTTGGCTTTAGAAAGAAATGCATGATTTATAACTACATAACTGAGAATATAACTTAGAGGAAATTTAAATTTATGTTAATTAATAATGAGTTGAATTTAAAAGAGTATTAAAACATTCTTGAATGAGATTAGGCTTGTAATGAAATATTACCGTCAACAAACATAAATAAAAACAACAATAATTTAAGTGCACAGTCTACATGAAGAAATTTGTCCTAGAATTGCAGTATTTATCATAAGAATGACAGTTCATAAGCCTTAGAAACATAAAATAAATTCTTGATTATTTTAAATTATCTGTTTTTACCCGACAAAAGCTATATATAAATTTATATTTAAAATTTTACCTTTGTATATAACGCTCGAAATTTCTTCTTAAACTGCGTTTTAAATTAATTGACTCTACCTTTAATAAAGCACAATAACATTTAAGTTTTCACGTTTAAGAGATTTCTTTTTCCTCACTTTAGCATAAGCCATATTTTAAAATAATTATCACCTAATAAATATTGCGTGATTTTGAAATATTTGAAATGCGTTTAAATACCCCTAACGCTATCTTTTTGAAATTTGTATAGATAATTTTCTGTGCATGGTATCTAAGAATTAATCTTTTTTGAAATTCATTATTGTAATTTAAATTTAAATTGGGTCTATTCATTTCCACGCCAAATGAAAAGGGTCAATCACCTTAAGCTCTAAGTTTAAGGGGACCTATGTTATTAAAGATAAATTTTTGAAAATTTGAAGTTTTAAGTTATAAATTTCGATCACAATTATATCTAAGAAAGTTTAACCGGTAATTTTTATATAAAAAAATTATGTGAGTAAAATCATTAAAGGTATTTAAATGTTATACCTTTACTTAAAAAGCTCTGAAATTTTTGTTCAAAATGACAATCTGTATATTGTAGTGTTTTACATTAAAAATATAGTATCTGTTTTATATATATTTTTAAATAAGCTGAGCTTAATGATAACATTTTCTTTAGAATTTAATATGATAACTTAGTTAAAAATGTGTAATATAAAAGTGTTAAGAAAGGCCTATATGTAAAACATAGCCAATAAATGCTAACCGATACCCGATGGCTGAAAACGTTGTTGTATAATGCACTATATCAGAAAAAATATATAATTATGCTGCATAATTTATTTACATTGATTTTAATATTCATCTATTCTATTTAAATCATCATGGCAGCACTAAATCCACCTTTAACCGAAATTACAAATCATCAACGCAGCAAACACAATGACAAATTAAGTTTGACTGTGGAACTTTAATTATTTACAAATTCAAAGCACTCATCTTTTCAACAGGACTAGCGTTATTTGTAGGGTCGGTATCAAGTGCGCGACTGGTAAGGGGATGGAGGGGTTTGCTGAACTCGTTGGAGAAGGGAGTGGGGTAGGGAGTTGAGGATTGCCAACCTCTATGCTTCCCCCAGCCGAGCTAACGGGAGTGATATAAAATTACTGTAACATGTGAGTGTTCTACATGTCCCAAGTAATAAATCAACACATGTTGGCGAACAACCATCGCAACACAGTCAGTAATCAATCATGTTGTTATCGCTCGTTGATGAGAGAGAAAGGTGCAATTAGAGCAGGACTTTATACTAAAGTTTGTTCACAAATTACAACATTTAAACCTATTAAATTATCAAAATAGTTACAGATAATCAATACTATTACTATTCGGTGTTCTGTCCTGCGACAGGTACATTCCTTTTGTCAGTGTTTATCGTTAATTTGCATTTAAATAAACAATATTGAATGTAATTCATAAATTTAAAGGTTATGCCTAAGAGTTTAAATGTTTTTATATATATTATAAATTCAAAGATTAATAAAATGAACTTTAAATGTGTTTGAATAGCTATTTTAATTGGTTCTCTAGTATCACCAAACCAATTATTTCAGACATGTAAACTAGATATTACTTAATTTGAGTCTATGTTGATAATATTTCAACGTAGGCCTAATATAGTGTGACCTGATGTCCAGGATTTCGGGTATAAAATGCTGCCTAAAACTAAAGACCAATTTTACTAATTAATTTTCCATCTTTTCCTTCTGTGTGTGTAGAGTTAACCACCTCTATCTCCTACCACTAGAGGCCACAATAGCCGGGAATAGAGTTGACGGAATCTATAAGGAATTTAATTTAACAAAAATAGGAACATTTGCAAGTTTAAGAAAAAATTGAACTATTTATTCAAGGTAAAACAACAGAGATAAATAAATAATACATGGTCTCACAAGGCAAACTGGAGTGTGTTGAAAAACATATAAATATGTAAGAAACTTTTCACAATCTCAAAGTAATAGCAGTCCTTGAATAAGCTTATCTTTGAAACAAAAGAGTTATATAAGTAATTATTTATTTAAATTAATTAGTCTGGAAGAGACCCTTGATAATCAAAAATCGTTAATATAGTAATAAAGAGATTAAAGAGCTCCTCTACTTGGTTAACAATGCGGTTATTCACTCTTGTGACTTCAGACTAAACAAACAGATTAAATAATTACATTTTTGAACCCTTACTATATTATTAAAAAGTTTGAAGTATAAAGGTATTAAAGAGCTTTAATTCCGACTGAACAAATATGTTAAACTATTAACCCTTTCAAATCTTACTAACACAATAAAGTGCTTAAAGAGCTCCTCTAAACGGTTAACAAAGCGCCTGAGTCACCCTTGGGAGTTCCGACTATATTATTAAATTTTAAGATTAAATTTAATCTAAATATAGATTCTGATCAAATTAAATTACTCAAAGGTTTGACTTCCCGACATAACTCAAACTTCTTTGGGACTATTACTTCCACCAACTTAGAATAATCGAGAAGATTTCTACTTGTTAATATTTAACATTATAATAGGAAATAAACCAATATTACATTATAATACTGGTAATTTCTCACTAAATGAATCGTAATTGTTAAATTATATAACTCATAAACAAAATAAAAAAAAATTGCATGTATAGTTTCTTCAAACAAATTACGTATACATATTTTATCTACAAATTAAAAACTATCAAATCTTAAAGATTATTTTATTATTGGTAATCGAAAGTGCAATAAAATTGATATTTAAACTAAATATTCCGAGCAAGAAGAAAAAAAAAAGTGTCTACCTAATTTTAAGTTTAAATTTTACAAAGAGACTAGCGCCCATGTAGCAAAAGGAAATAGTAAGTGTTCCATAAAACAATCTTACTTTTCAAAATTAATCTTTTAGTGAGAAATTACTGACGTCTAAACTGAACGATTTTAATCAGATAATTAACTAAATGTTAAAACACCCAAACCCGTTATAGGTCAAATATATTTAAATATTTAATAAAACATAAAGATCTAATATTTTGAAATACTGGAGCGATTATATCCAAGGACAGACCAGGCCCTCTCGTGGTTGTGACGGAATTAATATTCAGCTATGTTAGCTGAGCACCATCTTTATATAGGTCTAGTTGATGGAAATAAAAGGGGGGAACCTTCATATTAAAATTATAATGCCACGTTGTGAACACGTGCTAGCAGTATGATTCTCTTGTTAACAACCGTCATAATCTTGACACTTCATCTAAACACGTAGACCGGAAATCTGGTGATTTGGCAGTTAAGCTTGCGTGAGGTTCATCGGTCAGCCGGGTAAGCCAATCAGCGTAGGTCTAGATCACCTCATTGAAGTGACTCATCGATGCGCCTTTCATTGCTTTGCCAGTCTTCACTTCATTAAAGAGTTAGTTGCGAACTAGTCGGTCATGGAACTCGTGCTAAGCCAGAATATACAATAAATGAGTTAAGCACATATTTTAGACATAGTAAGGTGTTGTAAATGATTGATATTGCAGAATGTCTATATGTATTTGTTATTTGGGCCGGGCAGTAACAGTGTAGCATTAGCTAACAATGCTAATGATACATGTGTGGAGTGGTTCAACTGTACAATCCTTCTTTGTTTACATCACCATGGAAACCATTATTTGTGTATAGTTGTATATCAGTACATAAAATATGTATCTTTGTTTTAAAATAACAGCTCAGTTCTTACTTGAGTGTTGTGGTGCAACGAATATATAAAGAGCTGTGCAAGGGATAATTTTAAAGTTATCATCGTGACGTGAATGGGGAAAATATACGTTTTGATTGAAATTGAACACTGAAAGCAACATATCTATGTAAATATTTTAGACTTTTTTCGAGTAAACTTTTAACAAGAAAGTCGAGTGAGGTCTAATTACATAGATATTTTTTAAATAAAAGGCTTAGAATACATTTCAGTGCAACAATATTCATCAACAACTACAAATATCATCAACTAAATAGACCCACTAGTATATAATGTAATGATATTTGAACTAGAATGATCACGCTCATATTGACTGAACAGGTCTAATAATATAAATAAGCCCTTTCAAAATTTTAAGGATGAACTTTATTTTTATACTTAGAGCTGATAGATAGTATTTATATGTGTTGACATTTCTTAATTTATTGATATTTAATTAACTAGTACATTACTATTGGATATTTGGAGATATAACTTGAGGGTTTACGGATAGATTATTATAGGGTGCTAATTTAATACATTGTTTCCAAATATTTACTTAAATTTATCGTAATTACTTTTAATTGATGAATCAATTGATCATATTTTAAACTAATAGTCCCTTTAGATCATATTTCAAATGTCTAACAGAGATAAAATTAGTTTAAATGTTTACAAAAATATCTTGACTTTAATAGAGCTACGTTTCTTTGTGTAGATCCTTAATTTTTGATCACATATGTTTTCTTCTTTCAGGTAAGTCAACATCTGGAAGCGCGAAGGTCAAATCAATTTGTGGATGTGAAAATGGATTATTGTAAGTATGTAGTAGAAAAAATATACATTATTTAGATTAGTATTCACTAAAAAATATATAAAAGTTTTAAAATATGATTGGACTAATTTTAGTAATATATTGAAGAAAAAACTTGTTCGATTATGTTTGTCCTTGGATTCTGGCACCCTTACAATATTTCAGTTCATACTTATTATTTTAATATTTAACCATTTTATCTCCTACAATACAAGTACAAGTGACAATACTAACTAGCGATCTATTAATAACCTAGTTTTAAACTTAATACGATATATTATATTTATTTTAAGAGACACTTTAAATCTGCCGGTAGCATATAGGCCTATGTATATTAAACTAATGGTCTCGGGATCGGTTCCTGGGATACATGAAAATTTATCTTGGTGAAATGTTGGCTTACCCTTTCATAGTGATATAATTTTTTTGGGGGAGGGGGATCGGATATAGTGCCTGTTCTAATATTAAGTTAGACTATGTTGAATATAAAGCTACGATAGGCCTAGCAAGCCGGAAGTGAAAACTATAGGCTTATGACTTGAATTAAAACTGGCCCAGGCCTAAGACTGGAATCAATAATGAATGTAAAGTAAATAAGTTTTAAGTGTATACGCTTAGTAATAGTCACCCATTTTAATATATTTATTTAAGTGTGAAGTATATGTATTTATATAAAATAAGTACTTATATCAATGAGCAAAACCTATTTTCAGAAACCTAGGCTGCCTCTGGTACTTAAATTGAAGAATAAGTCGAAACAGGGTAACGATTAATTAAACTGATTTGGTGGCCACATGAAATAAAGCGTCAGTCTCACAATAGACTGGACTGAAGATGACAAAAAGATCAGGCTTCGTGTCTTGGTTGGGTGTGATTAGCCTGGTTTTTAATAAATAGTTTTCACTCTCCCTCCACGAAATGGAGGTACAATTCCTCCAAATTTAAATTTCCTCCTCCCTAGGCTACTAGCTTAATTAGTAAATATGCGTATAAACTATAAAGATAAGATGCACTGCTAAAAAAAATATTAACAATTTCTTTATCCGCAGAATTGGGTAATTATATTCGAAAATTTAAAATATTTTGAAAATGGTCTTTAAGATTGAGTTCAATATCGGTACTTCTATAGGATTAACTTTTCATGATTAATTAAAATACATTTATATATTTTTACAACTAATATTAATTATTAACCATTTTAGAGTAGATAATAAAATAACTATTTTTAAAATATTTGCTCCAAACTATAATAAACTTTATCAAAAAGTTTGTACGATTATGACTAATCATTTAATTCAGTTGTGATTACTATAATATTGACGCCTTCATCACATCAATATATTTTTTCTGTCACAAGAAGGTTCCAAAACAGTTTTTTCTCATCATAATTTACAACCCATTAATGTTATCTGCATTTTTAACTACACTAACGAAATATAAATGAGATAAACGGAGATTAGAGGGAATTTACTTACATTGGCTTTGATGGGCAGTGGGTTTTGATAAACGGGGAGGGAAGATAGATCCAGAAAACTACCCGTTATAAGAAAACTACACGAGACTTGATTAACATCTAGTTGGCGTATAACCCGAACGGTTAGTAAGAAGCGATGCTAACAAAATATATTACCTCTTCCAAATAATGTGGCTTATTCTTCATTTACTTACTAAAGATATCACCCACTTCAGTGGCTACTTGGTCTAACGCGCTACTCTTGAAGTAGACTAGACTGCTGATAGCGAGGAGATCGAGGTTCGAATCTTGATCGTGTGTATTGAATGGGGTTTTTCCAAAATTGTTTGCCACTCAATCTCCACGCAAATGTGAGTAAACTTACAGTTAATATAACCTCATTAATCTCTAAAACAATTATCGTAATTACTGCATAAGCTTATAGCACGAATGGGTAGTAAGACGTGGTGATAAAAAAATATACTCAATATTATCTAAGTTAAGCCATCAATAAAATCCTTCAGAAATTGGTAGCTCTTCCACTTAACCATTGATAACTAACCTTAATTGTAATTAAGGACCAATAAATCTGAACCAGTTTGTTGTCATTTATCCAATATGACTAAATACATTTTAAATAAAGCTTGCCGAGGAGTAAATAGCAAGTTCGCTAATGGATTATCGATGAAATATATTTTATACAAAAGGATTAAGTTGATACATATACATTTAAATCCATAATTTATTATAGTTAATAACTTTTTTTAATTTAAAACAAGTAATTTGAGTTTGTGGAATCTAACTGCAAATTTTGTTTTTAAACACTTTCCATTTGGAAATGTTTGGGGTGAAAAATGAGCTAGTAAATTGACCAATCTCGTAGCTTATTATAGTTGAAAAAATGTATATGATATAGCATTTCTTCACTTTGAATGAAAAAATCTCATATAATATAGTTAATTATTATTAAAAAGGTCCAAAAATGTACAATTTATTTTAATTAATAGGGAAACAATTGCTATAGATACATTAGAGTTGGTTTTGACCCCGCGTCCTATTACCCATTCGGGATTTAGGCTTATATACTAACTACCGCGCTAAGGGTTTAGGGGTAAGGAAGGTTATATTTAAATGCAGTGTACTAGCATTTTCGTGGATGGAGAGGGGGAAACCATTTTGTACAAACTATCTTCAGTACACCTGACCGAGATTCGAACCTTAACCTCCCTGTCACCATCAGCTTACTCTACTGCGGAAGTAGTGCTTTAGACCATGTGGTCACAAAACGGTGCTCGCATTAAGGTTAAGTATATTATAATAGTATCATTACGCTTAAAAATATTAGTAACATCAAAGATGGATTTTTTTAAAAGATACTTTGAAAAAATCATTTTATCTTTTCCAATTTGAAACAATTTTTTATTTTTCTTGTCTGTTTCGAAAGAATGATAAAACCTTTACAATATTAAACCATATCCGAATAAAAATCCTCAAAATTGTCAATGGGGCAAGGTTTTCAAACAATAGCTGTAGTTAATATAACAGAAAATATTTTGTTCAATTTAGATTTTTTTTTAAACTTAGATATTGTAATTATATTGATTTAATGAAGTATGAGTCAACTTATTTTTTATGTATAGTAATATTACATATTTCATCGACTATCCATTTGCGAACATGTCACTGGCTGGCCCGCAATGTTTTGAAAATTAATGGATTCGGCCATATGTTATGCTATTTTCCATGTTATTAAAATTAATTGGATACATAAGTAGTTGTTAAGGATTTAAAATAAAAAAATTAATTATGAAAAACAATTTAGTTATAGTGAGACCAGATAGTTTTTCAACAACACTAATATATTTTATAATGTCGTATATCTTATGTGTTACTTAATTGCTTAGTACATAAAGTCCTTGCATCATAATTACTAGTTCTTCCATTTAGCTCGTACCCAATTAGCAGCTCTGTAGTAAAATGCAAGCTTGTTAAATTATTTAACTACCACACTTAACCAGTTTATAAACGCCACCTCTTGCCAACAACGTGACTAAACGGATATCCCTGAAGTATGAAATTCAGAGACCTCCTTCGAACGGGCCTTCCCGGAAATGTTAAGGGTTGAAAAGGACGTGTATAGCCGTCATCATTTAAGGACGTGCCCCATCTCCTACGTCCTGTACGATACTGTGACGGCTTTTTTTTTTTTACCCTAAAGGACCGACGTGATATTGCGGGAGATATTGCGGGGTGAGGAGGGGGGAGAAATGTGAAAGTTTGATGCCCTGGAATTCACCTCCTGGCTTGTTGAGCACACAGTTGAATTTTTGTGCGGATGGTCGGACAGGTCACCAGATAAGTTAAGCCAAGGGACTCCCTATGAGGGAATAATACAGTACGGAGTGCTGGAAAAGAACATAAATATACTTTATACTTTGCAACAGCAAAGCATCCCTTGAATAGGGTACCTGGGTTTGTGAAAAACTAATTCAGCCCACCATGTGAAATATCGTTTAGATTCTACGAAGAAATTATATAGTACATAGACCTATATTAGTTAAATTATAGTAGCACGAGAGGAGTAGAAGAATCTCATTACATGAGAGTTAAATGTAATCAAAATATTATTAGCACTTTCTAAACAAAGAATTATTGATGTGAAACATTTGTTTTATGATATTTGTTTGCTTATTGTATTATTTTTCTCTCCTAATTAGTTTTGAAAAAATTTCTTTTATGTGTTTTTGAATTTGATATAATTTAATTTAATGGATTAATTTCAACTAAATATTAAATACACTCAAACAAATAATTAGATTTTTTCATGTGTATTTTAAGGATGATATGTTTTCTCATTTTACGAAAGGTCACAGACTAAGGTCAGCGAGAAATTATTAGTTGCTCTCAGGCGACACGGCTTAAAGTACACTGGTTTTTGTCGTTTTCTGTATCTATTTATTTAGTCTAACTAAGCTTGACCTTCACATACAGAAGACTATTTGTCATGCTATTATGAAAAAAAGGGGAGAAAGAAAGCTAAGAAACTTCTTACCTCAAGCTCACTGGAATCTCTCAAATATCTTACACTTTTCTAATGTGAACCTATCTAAAAATTACTGTATTTGTTATAGATATCCTGAGTCAAGGGTCCTTTTTAACAAACCCTAGTCAAATAGTTTTTCAAATATGCTTTAAATGTCGTTGAAAATGATCTAGTTTCATAAATTTACCCTTTTACTTTACTAATATAAATGAACTCATTGTTTAGGAAAAAAAAAGGCTATGTTGGAATTATTTAAAATAATGCATTGCATAATTAAATTTTTCGTTAGAGCTGAACAACTTCGTGGAAATTTCTCTTTTATCAACGTAATATCCAACCTTATTTAATAGAAGAAAAAAACTAAATACATTTTTAGATTTTCAAAATATTAACGTTTTAAAAGAAATATCTTTAAAATTATTTCACACATTCAACATGGATAGTAATATAATATTTAAACTGATTGGCTATTTATGGTACTTCAAGATGGTAACTACGGTCAAACTCCAAAAATGTTGGCCTCTTCTAATTTAAAACTAAAAACCAATAAACTAACTCATTTTACAGATATAGACCTATGCTTTGAAACTTATTAATTCAATTTGGTTAAACAATTCACGTCTTAAATTTACACAATGCAATTAGAATAAAAGCGAATAATTGTCATTCAATATTTTTCTATGTCCCCCTTGTTATTTTCGTTTTTTTAAACCGGATATGTTTACTTCACACGCTCTTTATTGATTAAAAGTAATGAATTAAAATAAAATGTGACCTATAATGCAACTAAGCTAACAGTCTAAAAGGCTTGATCCGGTAGTCTTGTTCATATCATATACACAGAGTTTGCGAATATGTTCTTTAATTTGATTTATACTGTTTTGGTGACCTGGCAGTCTAAGGGTAAGGTGTCTATGCTGGCGGCCGGGGTTCAATCCTTGGTCCCGGCATGGATTTATCTGACTACCAAACTCTTCCTTCACCTCTGACAAGAAATCTTGTGAATGTGGGGAATGCCAGGCCTCCACCGTGGTTCGGATCCCACGTTAAACTGTAGGTCCTTCATTTCATGTCACACTCACCCTACCATTACACATTAGCGTAAGTGCGTACAACCCGAACGGGTAGTAAGACGCGGTGCTAATAATAATAATAATAATAATAATAATAATAAATATTTATACTTTAAAAGTAAACCCCTATTTACTATGGGGACTATCTTACAATTAAATGATTAACGATATTATCTAGTTACCAACTTAATAGAAACATCTCTGCATGTGAAACCAGAGTTAAGAACATAATGGTTAGCTTTCATCTCGTATCCTGTTATCTAATTTCACACTTATCAGTGCCTATCTCGTCACACCGCGCGTATTGAACAGTGTATACACAGAGGAACGTGTTAATCAAAAGGAGCACAGATATCGGAGGAGAGGAAGCAACCTTTCAAATTGTCTTCACACAAAATAATTGTTAAGATCCTTAAGAGTTTATTATATTAGATATATAGGCTAATTGGTTCTTACAGTAAACAAGTAGAGTGAAAGTTATTCCGCGGTTGAAAGTGATTTACGACAAGCCAAACTATAATCAAATAAATATTATTTTATGTGATTCAATGAAATAACTGCCGTTCATCCAGATAGTTTATCTTATAATATAATTTCCTAATGTGTATCTACAACAGCCAAAGGCCCTGGAAGATCTAGATATCATAAACTTTGCCCACTTATATTATCAAACACGGGACAGAACCTAACGGAGATGACATTTTGTTTTTACATTTTTTTTGGTGAAAATTAAATTAACTCATTTCACTCTCACACTATCAAATATTTTTTTAGCAACTAGTCTTACCACCCTTTAAGGTTATACGCTTGTATCATCTCTTACGTAATAACTGACAGATATATATATTGAAAATGCATCGTAATATTAGTATCACAAAGCTAAGTGCAAAAATGTATTAACGAAAGTCATTAAGATCACTAGGTTTGAATATCTGCCATGTATATTGAGGTAGGTGTTTAGTAAATGTATTTATCCTTTCCCTTCACTCAAATTCAGATGAAATTCTCTTGAATTTTACCTTCTTCATCCCGACTTCGTAGCAGTAGTTAATCATGGATAGCCAAATGGAGAACCAAATATGATACAAATTATTTACACCTATGTTAATGTAGCTCAGGGTTCAGCAAACATTCTTGTAAAGGGATAAGTGGTAACTATTTTAGGTTCTGTGAGACAAGTGGCAAACTCGAGAATATCTATATATGAACACCTACTTAAATAACAAGTAAAAAAAACAAGTTTTAACAAAGTTATTGAACAAAATTCAATCGTAATATTAAGAAGCGGACTACAGTGATTTTAAATAGTATTATTATAATTATAATTAGGTGTTTTGTCTTACTACAGGCCCATACCTTTTGTAAGTTAAACTTTGACCTCAAATGCGCCTTGTCCTCTACCTCCTCATTCAGTTCCCAGAATTTGATATACAGTTCTACTAATTAAAATAATGGAATTGCGTTTTTTAAGATAACATTTCAACAAATCGGGGTTCAAAGTTAGTATTCTCTTTCATCAAAATAGATTGCAAATTTTCATATATGAATGCTGGTCTGTTTTGTGATTTTACGTATTTCATTTTTGAAAATAACTTTTTATAAAGGTAGGTGCTGCCAATTACAGATATAAAACCCCTAACATATTATCTTATTTGACCATATTCATTGCTTGGAATAAATTTATAGAATTATGTTGAATTCTTTTCTTAAAATTTTTCTTTTAGCATGTAAACACAGTGCGGACTAACACTTTCAAGTCAAGGGTAGGTAGGAATTTTTTTACTGTACATTCAAATGGATTTTGAAATATGGAAATGTCATCAGCACTTACATAAATATCTGGTAAAAAGCTGCTATAACTAAAGTTTGGACTCAGAAAATATATATGCTGCAAATTTATGTGGGAGTTAAGATTTCACTTCTTTTAATTTTTGACAGCATAGGAAATGCACAAAGCAGATTGAAATGATTTGTAGCTCAATCAACGCCAGTTGTCGTAGATACGACTTAATTGCGGTATAGGTCTCACATTAAACCAATGTTATGCCTTGTAGTTTTAAGTTGAGTACACTAAGAAATCCAATTACATCTTCAGCAAAAGCTAATTTTACAAAGCCATTCAGTGTTCTATAATAGTGGTTAAGGGAGGTTTTTCTCGTTGAGAAAAATGTCAATCTCTCCTCTTAGTTAGAAAAAATCTCATTAAAATGTTACCACTGTTAATCCATCAAAATGATATGTGTTAAGGCAAGTCAGGATATTCAGATTCAATTTCTGATCAAAATTCACAGAACTGACGATGGTTAAGGCCACAGGAACGAATGAAGCTCACCGTTGACACAACTGGTTCAAGAACACATGAGATATTCAAATATCTCCCACAATGTACCTACTGGTGAAAAATATAATACATAACCACAGTCATTAAACAGCTTTCCAATTTTCACAAGCCTTCTAAGTGTATTCAACTAAGCAATCTCTGGGCCACACACATTTTAACCGCCATCAGTTGTGACAAATTTTAGCTGATTCCACTTCACATTGGATTTTGTTAATATTTTCTTAATATCCATTAAAATATTTTCGCCTGTAGTTGTTCCACGAAAACTAGTCATATAATCTAATTTTTAAATCACTTCAAACTCAGCATTGACTCCTAGAATAGATAGCAGCAATTGAGCTGTGTCAATAACGTCTGTCTACTAATCAAGAGCCAAGGAAAACCACTCGAAATCATTTGCCTTGTAATTTAATTGGCTCTTGATGTTGCTCCCAATGTCCTCAACAGTGATTGCGAAGCTTTAAGAACGCTACATACTGTATTTCTCTAAACTACTCAAATAGGCAGTCAGACATTCCATTATAGAGCGCACTTTGAAATTATAAAGAATTTGAAAACGTGTGAAATCTATTCTTAGCTCGTGGGCCGTAAAAAAAATGTGGTGGGCTGGATTTGACCCGTTGGACGTATTTTGCCGACCCCTGATGAATAAGCTTGAAAGTCACATCACATTTATTTATTTACAGGGCAGCAACATTTATATTTCAAACCACATAAGAACTCCAGCAAATACTTTTTTAATTAATATAAATATGAGAGTGATGTGTTTTCATTAGAGATGATTTATAATGGTCTAAAATATGGCAGCACTAACTCAATTTAAGTTAAAATTTGTTCACCCCCTCCCCCTTATTTTATCCCTTGACCCACCATTTGACAAAGTTTTCGCTCACGCAGATGTGTCAACATAAATTTTGTAAAAATAGCGTGCGTAGTAAGTAAACGAATAAAATTTATCGATATCATCTTAAAGTCTGGCTTAGAAATTTATGATATAATTTTACTTTTAATTTGTTGACTTTACCCCTCATACCACAAACACAAGCTACAGATCCAAAATCAACTGGATGTAAGGCATATCTTATGACAAATTTATGTATTGCAAGACACAATAAATTGTTTACAGTACAATTTGAGCCAGAACCTTGTGAAGCAAAAGCCGTCTCTTGACATATTTTCTCGAACCATGCCGTACTTATCCATCTTAAGCGCTGAATAAATGAGGTAATTTTGAAATGTAGAAGAGCGTTTTTAGAGTGATACTTCCCTTAACAATATGATAGTCGTAAAAAAGGTGAAATAAAGGAGTAAAATCAAATACATTTTCAAGAACAACAGTATTTATATCTCAAACCCCATAAAGCCTCTACAATTTTTTTTAAGTTAACTCTAATATGGCAGGGACATATTTTTAAACATAATCTAAATACCATTAGAAAGGTCTCGTAATTGTATAACAGTTGGCATAATTAATTCAATTTCTGGAGTATTAGCAAGGGATATTCAAGAGCTTTTCCCAGAACCAATTATCACTTACACACAAATGTGGGTTTATTTTCTAAACTCTGACTGCGAGTAGCCTGGATGAGTA
This sequence comes from Timema poppense, assembly GCA_902141375.1. Taxonomy (NCBI): domain Eukaryota; kingdom Metazoa; phylum Arthropoda; class Insecta; order Phasmatodea; family Timematidae; genus Timema; species Timema poppense. The sequence goes on from CABFOV010003040.1 coordinate 44,415, forward strand.
GTAAGACACTATGTAAAGTAAAAAAAAAAAGCCTATGCCCTGTTTCAATTCCCACGAATAGCCGTTGTTGAAATTTTAACCACATTCAAAAGCACTTTTCGAGGCGCTATTTTGCTTCGAGCCAGACTGTTTTAGTGATATGATCCCTATAATTACTGACACCACCACAAAGCTGATTGGTCCGGTCGGACGACTGGTCCACTTAGGTTGTGGATGTGTGAATTAGGGCGTTGAAATCTAAAGTGGATAGATATCCGGTAATGTCAATCATATCACGGACAATGTTGTATAATCATTGTGCGATTGCTACCATCCATGGATCCAGCATTATGTCTGCTTTCTGTGACCAGAATAGCTACTCCCCTAGAACTGATATGTTAGCGTTTGTGGAGTTCAATCAGCTATCGGTTATTTGTTTGAGCTAGGGCCTAGCGGCTCTCTCATCTTACAATCTTATTAAAAATAATCTATGCCTCAATTTTATCACTAATGATTATTTCTATTAGTTTAAAAAGAGTTACGAGCTCTATTTCCAAAAATATTGATATACACATTCATGTTTAGCTGTCACTTTTGAAAGCTACTACCAAACCGATAAAATTATTCTATCAATATAGTAAAAGATTGTCAATAACAACTATAAAATGTATGTTTGTATTTTATAAGAAGTACTACAAACGTCCATTCTTAATATATTATCTTGAACATAGCCCCGAGCATATTTTAAATTAGTATGTATCACATATATAACCATTAATACACATTTCTCGAAACAGTTAATTTGATTCTGATGAAATAAATTTTACTCGTAAAACATTTTTAAAGGCTACAGTAAATAATTTTACTTTACCTGTAGAATAAACTCCAATTTTATAGCTCTTGGATTATATGCAGGGTACTTTATAAATGAGTCAGTGTTAACAGTACTATTGAAACATGTATGTATTACATATATATATTACATTAAAAGTTTTAGTTGGAGTTAATTTAACAATGTCCACTAAATAAAATTAGAAAATGTTGATTGGTGATATTTATTGTTTTGTTAGTAAATAGTAGGTAGTATATTTTATAGATTGTAATGTTTGTCTAATTGGGCTATATTTTTAAATTGTTAGAAGGGTAGTAAAGCAGTTTTACCATGTCGATTGTTGAATGTAAAAGAACCCTGGGAAGTGAAAAACCTTTCGCTGCAAAAATTATAGGATATTTCACTCTCACTCATAGAAATTTTCGTGTGCTGATATTAGTAGTTTTAAAAGGTGCGCGTTAATTATCTTAAATAAATGAAATAGAATAGTCTAGAGTGCCATTGACTACACTAAACGCGAGTAGACTAGGTTCTAATCTTACTAAAACGTATCATAGAATCGCTCCAGGTTAAATACTAGTCTGGGAAACCTTGGGCGAATCAGTTTGTTTCTCTGACTGACCCGTAACGTTTCCCCCACTCCTCTCATCCCCCCCCATCACCCTTACACACACTCACCCCCAAGGGAGAGGCTTCAAAGAGGTGCTACCCGAATAATCTCTTTCATCCTAAACCGATAGGTTCTCCTTCGCAGTGTGGCAAACTTTTCAAGCAAATCCTCCTTTTAGAACCCACATTGTTGATGTGAAGCATTTTGTTATAGCGCCATGCCATTTACTGACCAATTTTCATAGTAAGGGTCTTATCCGACACCAAGAAATGTCACTATATATACGCTCACATAGAATTGTGTGATCTGCAGTTGTCACATTTGATAGATATTATCAAAATCTATCAATTAATACTTAATTTATTATAAAATGCTATCAATGCTTACTACAAAAATGTGTTTTTTATTTAATAAAAGTTTTTTCCTATGAAAATTGTACCGTATCACCGTGTTTCATTCATGAAATAATATTAGTTTTATCTTTATTGATTTCTGTTGGACGAAGATGACCACAACTACTAAGATTGCAGTTTAAAAACTGAACCAGTTTAATTTGCTCACTCTTTTTTTGTTGTTGTTGCATTTCATCTTAATACTCGTTTGGGACACCTGAATTTAATCACGGTAGTTAGATGGGGGTGAACAAGGGATAATTTATAGGAAATCTACGAACATTTGCGGTAAATTAAAGTGAGAAATAATTTAGGGGATTCAACCTTTTAACACCTTGATGGGATTCAAACCCAGGCTTATTGTCATCAGTAAACCTTACCAGACAAGAATAATATTTCGTCTAAAAGTGTGTACAGAAAGAAAGCATGCTGCCTGCTTACCGATTTCCAGCGACAGTCAACGCTTAAGTCGAGCGCGTCTAGGTGTACACGGATGAAAGCCTAAAAACCTGTAAGTTGTCGCTAGCTATTTCCATAGTTAAGATGTCCAGTTCATTCATCATCCGATTAAAAGTTTTTACTTCTTGACAGTGTTAATCCAAAACTCACCATAGATTATTTAATTCAAAGATAACTGACAGTCAAGTTCTGATATCTGTTCAAATTTGAATCAATTAGTAGACCTACTATGCCACTTACTACTAAAATGGGTTGTCCTCAACTTTAACAATATAAGTACACATATTTAGGAAAATACAGTTTATTGAAGTTTACACGTTTTCTTAACTTAATCTGTATTGTTATACACTATTATATCACTATGTTAGTTATCGCTAGATTGAGACTTACATTTCATATGTTCGAACGTTACTGTGGGTATGTTTTACTTATTGGGGTTTAGTGTTTGTTTAATAAACGTATATTATTATTTCTATTATTATTAGATACTGTCTTAAAAAAATACAAATCATTGAATGATTGGAAAAAAAAAATTGCATCTTATAGCTGAAGCAGCGACGTTAGTAGAACCAAGCTGTACATATTTTATGAGATGTGGTTTTATCTACACTTTCTCCTCCTCACATAACGCTACAGCCAATCAAATATTCATGATATAACACCCCAACCATGTTACCACCTGCGACGTACCCTAAAAAACACACACACACTCATAAAAAACTCTTTTCCTCCTCTCATTGTTTGGTTGTAGAGCACACCAGTCGTAAGGATGTACAGAGGGTGGGAACAGGGTGGAAGAGAGGTATCCTTGATGGATTACACCAGCCTGCAGCACAGCACAAGGAGGGGTAGGTAGCAGGAGTTGGTCGTGTAGGAGGGGAAGAACTTAAATTACATTCCACATGATTTACAGGCCAGGACAAACCACGTGGGACATGTCAGACAGGGCCGGTCTACAACACAAGTGTCACACGGACTTTCGGTATTCAACTATATGAGGTTGGAAAATGCTAGGGGTTGAGATGTAAGGGGTGGTTTTGCCTTCTGCTGCTACATAGCTCACGTCATTGTGTGTGATGTGGTCACTGAGCTATGATGTGTGGATTTCTGTCGCTAGTGTGTGTATTTGTGAACACAGAAGATTAATGGAGAAGTTCCCTTATTGACTTCACTTGTGGGAAGACATGAGCTTGGCAAAGTGAAACCACTTCGTGGGCTGAGACAACTACAACACTAATAGTGTATGTGTTTATTCACCTTGTAAGACTATCATTTTACTTTTTATAAGTGTACAGGCGTCAACCTTCCCTGGGTTTTGATTAATAGGTGACGGAAAGTTTGGGGTTCCTGTCCTGCCAGATTTAATAATAGGTGACGGGGAGTTTGGGGTTCTTGTCCTGCTAGATTCATTAATAGGTGACGAAGAGTTTGGGGTTCCTATCATGCCAGATTTAATAATAGGTGACGGGAAGTTTGAGGTTTCTGTCCTGCCAGATTCATGAATAGGTGATGGAAAGTTTGGGGTTCCTGTCCTACCAGATTCATTAATAGGTGTCGGGGATTTGGGGTTCCTTTCCTTCCAGATTCACTAATATATTACGGGGAGTTTGGGGTTCTTGTCCTGCCAGATTCATTGATAGGTGACGGGGAGTTTGAGGTTCCTGTCCTGCCAGATTAATTAAAGGTGTCCTTTCCTAAATTACTCAACACCTTACCCCAAACAAATTGGGGTACATTTTCTTTAATTATTACCTCCTAATATTACAAGAATGATTAAAATATAAGTAGCCTGGATGTGCAGTAAGATACAGTGGATACATTTTTTACCAGTATCATTTTGTTTGTATTCATTCTAAATTAAACTGATCGGTAACATCCTTAGGAGGAACTTTCTAGTGTATGTCTTCTTAGAAGGAAAGGTTGAGAGTAAGAGGAGCTTAGGAAGGAGAAGAATTTAAATATTGTTTGGTTTAAAGGAAAGAAGAAAATTCTGGGAATTGAAGGCGGTGACAGAAGAAGCGGTGGATTGGAGGTCTAAGTTCCCTGACAAAATAAATGGACTGGTCGTAAGACATAACACCTAATAATAATGAGTTTGAATATTTAGGAACAATATTTATGAGCAATAACGATTTTATATTAGAAAATAGGGAAATAATACAGTGGGGAAATGAACGCTATTATTTGGACCGTAAATTGTTGACATCTCTTCGGCCGTCAAAGAATGTACAGCTTGTATTATACGAATGAATTGTTTATCAGGTGATATTTATGGTTGTGAAACATGCTCACTTAATAAACATGACAAAATAAATCTAGGGTGTTCAAAAACAAGGTACATATGAATATATTTAGTCCAAAGAGGGATTAAGATATGAGGAATTGAAGGATATTTAATAAAGAAGAGTTACATAGCCTGTATCACCACTATATATATATATATATATATATATATATATCTTTAGGATGGTCAGGTCACATGGATTAATTAGTGAAGGTCGTGCAGATAAAATTACAGTATCTAGTATTGTGTTCAGAGTACTGACTGTTAAACCCAATGGAAATATATATTTGGGAAAGCCTTCATATAAATATCATCCATATGTAACTTATCAATTTAAATAATATGAAATGTATATACAGTAATTATCAACTATAATAGCTTGTATATTTAATCCATCAGGATATGCACATTCATACAACTATAATTGTACAACTGGCAGAAATACAGAATCAATGGTGGCTGTGGTATCTGATAGCTCGTGATTATTAATAAAATCATACATTTGTAGCCGACAATTTCCGCACGTCCATCATAGACTCTGCCTTATATTATGACTGAAGAATGACCCTGGCCACGGGACGATTCCTGGATAGCTCAGGTGTTAGAGCATAGATGTACTAAACCAAATGTCCCACGTTTGATCCCCATGTTGAGTTGTCATTTTTCAATCTAAAGAATTTGATATTTATATGCCGCTATAGCCTTAATTAACAGCTATACTACTTTAGCTATTTATTCCAGAACTATCTTGCATAATTTAATTATGATCAATCTTAAATTGTATCATAATTAGAAAAAGTAGATTTGTTTATCATCAGGCTAAGCTTGTAAATTCTAAATAACACTCAGGATTGTTATTTAAGAAAACATCTCTTTCGGACCTTGGTCCTGATAAAGTTTTTTTTTTAATTACAATTTGCTTTCTCTGGTACAAAATTTTTTCTAATGGCCGTGAATGTAATGAGGCCAGAGTAAACATAACCAGGAACTGATAAAGTTACATGTCAAATGGAAAATAGTCAGTTTCATTCATTCAGGCAAAGCCAGTGCTAATACCGTGTAATTTCACTCAGTTTACTAACAGGGTTAATGTATTACGTGCGCACTGCCATGACATTTTATTTTGGTTGAGTTTGATTGGCTGCAATGTGACTCCAAATATAAATTGTAGTTATCAATAAGTCACATTGAAATAAAACAGTAGAAAATATTAATAATGAATGTGGTGATAATAAATAGATAATATATAAAGGACGTAGAAATATTGGTAAATCTTCCTTTGTGTTTAATTTCAGTCCTAGAATGGTGCTCATTGAAATAAAATAAAAGATTCACCTTGCGGTGTTTGCGAGAATACTTTAATTACTAATGAACATTATAAATTAGCAAAAAAAATATAAAAAATCTGCATAATTATTTCATTAAAAATAAAATAAATCTATAATTTAACCAATATTTAACACAAATTACCATTCTGAAAAATAATCAGGGGTGAAAACCAAAATTATACATTGTAAAACATTGTATGTATTAGTTATTTAATAAAAATGTGGATCTCCGTATTTAAAATGCATTTTGCTAGTTATAAAATTATTTTTTAAATGTAGAGTAATAAATGGCTCAACATGCAATAAAGCCAAAAATAAGTAAGTTTATATTCTATTAAAATATATAAAACCAGTAAAGGACGATGACTCTTAAAACTCGAGACCACTGGGTGTGCTCGGGAACGCTTTCTGGACAATGATATATAATTATTATTTTAATAATGACATTACCTACAACAATGGTACGCTCGAAAACACGCGCATGTTTACTTAGCCCTTATTCACATGCAACCTATATAGATGACGTCATTTGTTCATCTAACCTGCATTACATTCAATATTACCCTGCCACAGAACCAGACACAATCAATATATCTTTGTGGTCGTGTGTTGCACATTGAAGCGAATTCAAGTTATAATATAGACCAATTGTTGAATGTCACTTACTGATATAATTCAGCTCAACGTTTCATTAAACTCTTTATGTAATGAGCGTTTCTGGTTCAATAATCCTCAAATACTTTTATTATTTGTCTCAGGAGCTTAGAAACTATTTATCTCAAATGTATTGTGATTGAGTGGTGGTGACCTGACGGTCTTGCGGTAAGGTATCAGACTTCTATGCTACGGGTCCGGGGTTTAATCCTCGGTCCCGACACAGTTATCTGATTGCCAAACCATTTCTTCACCTCTGACAAGACGTGTATTAATCACAACTTGTGAATGTGTAGAATGCAAGTAAGACTCGGTCCTAATGATTGAGTGGTATAATGTATCTTCTGTATGAAGAGGACTAATTTTAGATTATTGAGAACAATATCGTTGTTGAAGCGTTGTTTTCTTATATGTATAAGTATACACCTAGACTCGTTTTGTTAGTAAAAGTGACTTGGAAATTTAAAGTGATTAACTTAGAGCAACATCCCATCTTTTTTCGTATATGCGCTTATAAATATGTACTAACTAGGTGCCTGTTATAAAAGCTTATCACTATATTGTCAATAGCTCGATACAGGAAATTAAAACACTTTTTTTTTTCTTAACACCCCATATTACTACCCGTTCGGCTTATACGCATGTGTACTAACTGCACTAACGGTTTCAGGGAATATGGAGGTTATATATAGGAAGTGTGCCCGTATTTGCATGAAGGAAGAATGGAAAATCATTTTGGCAAAACCACCCTTAGTCCACCCGACAGAGATTGAACCTCGATCTACCTTGCATTGGCAGTCTAATCTACGGTGATAGTAGCGCTTTAGACCCTGCATCCACCGAAGTGGTGCAAAGCCTTTCAATAAAATAAATCTCTGATATTTGACAACAATTAAAAGACGAAAATGAAATAATAAGTAAACGGTAATGTATCATCACGATTTAAAAAAAGACACAAATATATCACAATGTTGATTGAGGACAGGATTTGCGGGCAATATTTAACGATTTATATCAACGTAGAATGTCATGGAACAGACTATATTCTTAATTGTGGTGAACATTTTTCTGCCAATTAGAACGTCATATTTTACTCTTAAATACACTAACACAGCTTTGATTGGTGTTATATTCTATTATTATTATTATTATTATTATTATTATTATTGAAGATCTTAGTTTCGTTCAGATGCTAACCATAGTTACTACTCGACAAAGAACATACTTGATACGCCTGGTATTTACCATCACTATAGATTTTTTTAAATAACAATAATGAGACGGTTCACCCCCTTCAATAGTTCTTACTTTTTATCTAATTTGTAAATTTACATTGTTAAGACGCTAGAACTTTTGAAATTAACTTATTTCATATATTTTACACGGTTAAAAGAGAGTCTGTTTCGTGTTGCCTGGTTGGCTGGCGACGACGACTCCTGGAAAGGTGTACTAAAGTTGTTTTTAAAACTGGTTCTCACTCTCCCTTCATGCATATGTGTGTACAACACACACTCATTTCTGTCCTACCCAATTAGTGTAAATTTATAGGGTGCCTGAGAAGGCAATAAGAATCTGATCACGGTAAATGGCCAACGGAACCCATTGTGGGAACAGAAGTCAATCATCAGTTGAAATAGTTATACATATTACTTGCCTGAATCTGTTGCACCCTATACTGATCTGGAGAGTTTCACTATGTTCTTTAAATATTAGGCTCATTTAACGAATTTGAAATAAAACAAGCCACATCTGAAAAGTACCAGTGTTATGACACACAAACAGAAACTGATTCTCCCTCATGTAATATAAACCTTTATATCGTTACCACTGTTTCGTTTGATGGGTCCACCACTACATAAACATCAAAATCCCAATGTAACCTATATCTAGGATCATTCCTCTGTTAAGTTTATAGAATATCCTGAACGATAGAAAGCTTACCTTGCGTTGTTCCTTTGAGGTTAAGCGTATATGCTAGTGTAACAATGTAGTCCTATGTAAAAATACTGTGATTCTTAACTTAGTCTACCTACACTTTGTTTAACATGAATGGTACCAGTCTTAGCTTAACAGACTAAAACTATTTCCCTATAATATGAGCTACGTCATAGTGGAATAATGTAAGGTAATATTTATCATAACTAATATTATAAATGCGAATGTGATTGTTTGTTTGTTTGTTACGAATTCGCGCCTAAGCTACTAGACCGATCATCATGAAATTTTGCATACACGTTTTCATGGGTACAGAAAAGGAGATAAGGTACCTTTCATCCAGAAAAAAGTACTGTTCCCGAGGGATAGAAAAAAAACAACTTTTAGACGGTCGTCCGGCATAAAAACTCGGCCTGCTGATATGAACATGAATTGCAACATGATGCCTGGAGTACAGAAAAAGGGACCTGCGGTATCTCGGAATAAAATCTGATATCCCGAATTAAAATCTATTCTCGACTTATTTTAGGAACATCTATCCTAAAATGATTAATACAAATCTGTTACCAAGTTATTTTAGACACATCTCTGGGTTATGACAATGACGGGGAAGAAGCTTAAAGATTTTGGAATGGTAAGCCCTCGACGATCAGATGAAAATGACTTAAACGATTAAATTACTCGGGAATTCACAGCATTGCAACAGAAAGTGACCGAATTAGTTCCTCGGTTGCTTCCAGAACAAAGTCACGTATTTAAACAGGTGTTACGTCAAGTAGAGTCAGGGAATGGTGCACTCCTCTTTCTCGACGCCCCTGGAGGAACCGGGAAAACGTTTTTTCTGAACTTATTATTAGTGTTCATAAGAAAAAACAAAAAAATTTCTGTTGCCGTGGCTTCCTCCAGTATAGCAGATACACTACTGAACGGCGGCCGTACTGCACATTCCGTTCTAAAATTTCCATTAAATCTTGCACATGCACAGGAAGAGTCATCCATCTTCAATTTCAGCAAAAATAGCTCTCGAGGTATGATGCTACGACAATGTAAAGTTTTAGTGTGGGACGAAAGTACGATGTCCCACAAAAAAAAGCTATAGAGGCGTTAAACCGAACTCTTCAGGACTTGCGAGACAGTACAGATATTATGGGAGGAATGGTAGTTTTAACTGGCAGGTGAGCTCCGACAAACTCTACCGGTGATCCAGAGGGTCACACATGCAAATGAAATCAAAGCCTGTCTCAAGTCATCAAGATTGTGGGCAAAAATTAAAAAATTTAGCCTAACAATGAATATGAGAGTCCACCTTTATAATGACGTAGATTCAGGACATTACGCAGAGACACTGTTGAAAATTGGCGATGGACGTTTGGACACTGATGCTGAAGGTTGTATTTTGCTTACAGGGGAATTCTTTAATTTGGTAGAAAATGATGTGTAGCTCATTGCTAAAGTGTACCCAGACTTACAACTAAATTTTTATTGTGATCACTTGTTGTGTGCAAGAGAAATTCTTGCACCAAAAAATTAAATTGTTAAAAAAATCAACACTGACATTTTGAAAGAGGTGCAAGAAGAAATAAAGGAGTATTTGTCAATATATACAATCATGGACACAGAACAGAGCACTTCATATCCTGCTGAGTTTTTAAATTCTCTGGAACTATCGGGTGTACCCTCGCATAAAATACAATTGAAATTAGGTGTACTAGTTATCTGTGCCACCATTTTAACAGGTGTGGCAAAAGGGGAAAGTGTAATCATACCGCGAATCCCAATAATCTCTACTGACCTACCATTTCAATTCATAAGACTCCAGTTTCCATCAAACTTAGTTTTTCTATTACTATTAACAAAGCGAAAGGGCAAACATTGCAGGTAGCAGGGGTGCATTTGGAAAAGCTATGTTTTTCCCATGTCCAGCTATATGTAGCATGTTCGCGTGTGTCCAATGTCCAGAATTTGTATGTATTTGCGCCAAATGGAAGGACATACAACATAGTATATGTGAGCGCCCTAAAATAATGATCTATTCTGTTCCCATGATTTCAACGGTCGAAAACAAGCGGAGTAAATAAGGGATGTTAATTAACTGTGGGTAAAATTTAAGATGGAGTGGGATCTTCAATTCACGGCAAGGCATAGCCTATGACTCTACTGACACACACTCCGCTACTTCTTTTATACTCCTACACTTAATCCTTATTTATATTGTGTAGTTTGTATATTTCTTTATCTCTACCTGTATTGACCAACAACCTGAATAAGTTCATTGTTTTTATTTTCATACTTCCTGTGTCGGCCGACAACCTGAATTTATTGACAAAATAAATATTAACGCGACTGAAGCCTTGGGCAAAAGCTAGTAATTTATAATTTAGTAGACCAACGTATGGACTGTGACATCTCGATTTCTGGACAAAATTTGTAACCAATGTTAATTTAGAAAATGTCTTAATATCTTCGCTTACTAGCAATAATCTGGGATTAAAATAATTCCGATATATTATTTACAAAATCCCACAGCAGTGTACACGTGCACTAAGCCTCATACGCTTGTGGTACAATTTGCTGGTGATATAGAAGTTAGTATACAAATCACAAAGAGGTGTGTGGTTTGTTTTGTTTCCATGAATTTGTTTCTAAACTTTCCCTCCTCGCAGACGGGGCTATATTTTCCTCTTCTATTTATACTCCACACACCTGCCAGATTAGTTTAGCTAAATTCAGACAGCAATGACTGGTAGTATGATAAACATAAAACAGGATATTGTTTAGCTACCCACATATAGTACTAGTATCTTTCTAGAGAGAAACTAAACTCAACATATAAATAAAAGTATAAATATTAAGCAACTATATTATTGAACTAGTAAAATTAAAACACATGAAAACCAGTGTTAAGTTGTTCTGTTAGCTGAGACTTTACTATAAGTATTATTACTATCAGGGGAAGAAGTAGTAAGTAACATGTTTTATCCTAGATTTGTATGTTAATTAGAAAGATAGGGTTGACCACTGGACATAACAGAATATTTTCTTTGATGAAGGAAATAACTTTTGTCACCAGCCAAGAGTCAAAGAATATATTAAATGAATAAAATGGGAAATGGTCCGTCCTGCTGTCAGACAGATAATTTAATTGAAAAGAAAGAGAGAAAAAGAAAATAGTGTAAGTCAACCAAAAAGTAACTTTGAAAGAAAGCTTAAGTAAGAACACACGTAAATTAAAATTTCAAAATTATAATTTAATATCTTTAAATTTTACTATCTTCTTAACAATTTAGAAACAATTTACAAAGTGTACATATAAATTTTACTAAAATTTCGAGAACTGAATTTATTTTACAAAACGTGATTTTTTATAGTTAAATATTATATTTATTCGTATTTACGATCAAAGGCCATTATTAATCCCTTAGGATAGTTAAAATAATATAGTGAGAATAATATAGTGATTGAATCAATTACTAAAGTTTTAATCACTAACAAATGTATAACACATCCGTAGAAGACTACAAATAATTAATAATTATAATAAATAGTATATCCGTCTGTCATTATATATCAAACACATTTTTTTCTTTTGGTTCCTTTAGAAAAAAATAATTCTCAATTAATAGTTGACAGATATATGAAATATATGATTGATATAAATTGTAATAAACATAAACAATATTTTTTCGAAATTTTTTACTATAAATTCTACTTTATATCGTGAATAGTATACAATTGTTGACAATTAAAGACGTTTGTGATGGAAGCCTTAACCAAAATAAATATCCATATCACATGTGTATCAGTTATCTTGGTTTAGTCCTACTACTCTATATAACTATACACTATTATGCTCAAATTAAGATAATGTCTTAGGAATGAGGCTAGGAGATAAAGTGTATCAGCATTTGTAAAGAGGGAGAGTGGACAAATGTCTAGGATAAAAACTCCAGTATAGCCTATCAGGATTTAATCTCTGATCTCACCAACATCCACAGTCTAGTTCGTTGAGAAAATAACGTCCTAGACCATGCAGCCACAGATGTTTGTACAATAGTTATTTAAAAAAATATTTGAAAACAAAGTAAAACACATTATTAAAGTTTTGTGGGTAAATTTTATTATGATTTAGTATTTTGTAAATTTTGTTACTCGACACTATACGATAGCTATCTGATTTTGTATTATATTGAGCTACGTTGATGTATATCGCTTAGCAGCATGAAAATAAGGTTATTATACATATTAAAACGAAATCTATGACATAGCTTAATTTTTTAATTCGTGTTTTGAAATAATTGATTTCATGTAATTATAACATTATGTTGCAAAAGAACCCAGGTAATAAAATTATACTTTGGGCCAAGAACAGCCAATAAAAAGCTTAGTTTCATATTACCACTATTAATAATTAGTTTAGTCTGGTGTAGTTCTTTAAACCGTCTCACACTTTAGTTCCCTTCTTACTAAGGTAGTGGAAACGGGTCAAAGCGAGTTAGAATATCAATACACTTCATCCCTTAACTCTAATGGATATTATTACGACTCCCCCTTCCAAGTCTCCCTTAACAATCCTTTTATTGAACTTAAAGTCCACCTAGGAAATTCCCGGGATAGAGCGACCAGAAGTTAAACGAGGAAAGACTTAAGTATTGATCGCCAGACTTCTTTGCGACGTTAACTTAATTGTTTTAGGGAAGCTTGGCGGATTAGCTAAATTCCCTTAACTGGTATTCCCTTTCCAAGTAGGCTAAGCACTATTGAAAGCTAAGGGGCATCCAGACATAGAAGTCGTAAAGTGACATTGAATGCGCTGGTTTTAATCTAAGGGAATACATTCTAATTTTTTTTTTAAACATTACGAATAAATGTTTGAATACCTTGTTTATAAATTTCAACGATCTCTAACCAATTTATACTATCTTGAAGCTTGAATATTTTAATGATTATGTAATGACCTTGAGTTGACCCCTAAATAATATTTGAAAGCATTGACAACCTTATCTTCTTAATTGTAGGCCTATATATTAAACATATTTTTCTTTTATTTGAATTTTATATTATATTATTTCATGGTTTAAAGTGCGTCTTATTCAAAATTATTCATTTATAATAGTCACCAGATTCTAGCTAACAATATACTAGATGTTCGTTTTATTAAGTTAACACCCTGAAGTTAAAAGGCATCATCTATTGTAACTAACTTCAGTGTGTTTGACGCAGTCGGGCTGTTTTAAAAAGCAGCTCCTGGTTCTAGAACCTCCAAGAACTTTGGTCTTAAATGTTCTATTGGACTAAGGAGCCGGTAGTTCGTATCCGCTCTGGTACTCTGATATAAGTCTTCGGCCTTATAAGACGTGTCTTGAGATGTACAAGTATTAAGTGCGTAGCACGTTCACAGAGGAAAATGAAGATTATTATCTAAATAATTCAAAGCAATCCTGCGTTCAAATATATTAAACATTTTATATATAAAATTCAAATGAGTGCAGGTGTGTTAAATAATATATTTTCACAAAAGTGCGGCATTTAGCAAAGTAATCATGATCATGTCTATAAGCACATGGCAATTCTAAAATTATTGTATAAATAAATCACTAATAAACTTATTTCTGACAATAATTAAGCATACAAATTCCAAACTCAACTTAAAGACGTATATTAACTATACAAATGGGAAGAAAGACACCCTTCAAACAACGCCGCAACGAGTACTACTAATTATGGGACATAACAATCGGTCTCTAATACAATGTTCTAGGATACGAGACGTAATATATCTCCACAACGAGGAGATAATATTCGTACAGTAGCCCCATGGCTTCTTTAGCGCTGGCTGACAGCTCACAGTTGACAGCTGCTAAACACATGTTTTTGCAGATCATATGGCTCGGCATAGGGATACAAAATTTGGTCTATTAGCTTTTCAAAGCCATCAGCTGTCATCTGTGAGCTGTCAGCACTAAAGAAACTATGGGGCTACTGTAGTATAGCATAGGGCGTACCCGTGGTGCGAAGAAGTAGAAGGTGGAACCGTGCGCATGTTCTCCCACTCCTTCCTTCTTGCCGTGACGTCAGCTTCAGGGGAGTCGGGTAGCTCTGGACGGAACAACTTGAGGGAAACAATTCAAATATACCACCTATTTAGTGTGTTTAAATATTTAAAATTAGGTATCATGCCAATATTGGCAGCAATATTAAATCTCTTAGTTTAGGATGAACGTAATAAAATAAATTGGAGAGTAGTATCTAAGAGGGAAGACAAATTTAGTATAAAAACTTGTAAGCAATTTTCTCTGACTATATTAACAAATAGAATATTGCAACGTTTGATGCTTTATAGATAAATTGTACAAACATTTGCAACGACTTTTTATCTCTTGATACCATATTAAGGTGAATTTATAATGGGGCTACAAGGGAATTATTTTAACCAAAGAGATAAAATAATTAGGATAACAATATAAGATTTATTATAACAGAAAAATAAAATATATGTTTGATTACAATAGATATACAAGAACATTAGTTTGAAGTTCCAAAATAATACTGTCTTGTTGCGACATGGGCAAACAATAGTTCTAGGTGACAAGATCAAATGCAGTAGGCTTGAAGAGCAATGTTCAATAACAAAACAGCTGGACTGACGCCAGGCTACGATCAGGTGATTATAAAAGAACAACAGTGAGTCATTATAAACAAAAGTTAACTGGAAATCATATACATGTAGTATTATTAACACATTTATAATTTAATCTAGCTTGTTTGATTGGGACTTAAGAAAAATCCTTAAGAGACATTTTATAATGAATTGCAAAAGAAAGGTTTGTTGATTACATTGGTAGATGGCTAACATGCAGCTGTCAACACAAAATAGTACTAAGGCTGGTCCTTTCCCTATTGGTACTGTCAGAGCATTCAATAGTACATGTATTTAGTGACCCACTCCCTGGGTTACAACACTAATTTAATTCATACAATACTAATACTCAGTCAATAGGTGCCAAAAAAGTGCAAAGAAAAAGGGGGTATTATCTGCGCTGACCCCATATGGAAACAAGCGGAGTTCCGCACTTCACTCACCCAAGCTAATAACACACGCGAAGCGTGGCAACAAGAATGGTTCAACACATTGATCCAACTAGGTCCTAGAGAAAGGATACACAACCTGGTTTAAGCCATAAAAACAAGTGTGTAGTCTTAAGGACTCAAAAGGGAAATATAGTGCTCGTGGAGAATAGCAACCATTTGGTCTAAGTCCTTATTATATCTGGAGCTCAAGGCTCCTGTATCGAAGCTATTTCATATGGATATAGGAAAAACATAGTTTCTTGGACCAATGTAACAAGTCAGAAGGACTTAAGCAATATTAGAGTTACTGTGACTAGACCAACAAAATTAGAAAAACACACAACAAAAATCTAGTCACTCTGAATGAAACAAGAAATCGAAATAAACATAATAGTCGCCTCAACTCTACTAAATCTGAAGGACACAATTCTGATAAACAAAAAGTCAGAAGAACTTAATAAACATTTTCTAGAATTTAAACTAGACCAATAAGTCAGATGGACTTATTAACGTCGCCTCTATACTTAGGAAATCGGAGAGGATTCTCATCGGCAGTGCGGTGGTGAAAACCACGCCTAATACTCCATGGCCACTGGTACCTTCGTAGAGTAAGGTAGCAGAGGTTCCTTCTTCGACGATACGATGTGATAAAATACCATGACGTGAATCCAAGAGTCAATTATTTTATACCATCTCTCTTACTAGAACGGAACAAAAAAAGAAATAGAAAAAGCGTAAAAACACAGCTGGTGATTGGAGGGAGTGGAGGGAAAGGGGAGGTTCGATGACACGCCACAACAACAGTGGCGCTCGAGAGTCGTGGGAGCGAACCTAACTTAATTTAGTTCTTTTTCATGTCAGGTGATGTAGCGAGCGGAAGTTTTTGGAAGCACCCTGTCACCATATTTGTTGAATATTTGGCTAGAAGGCATTTTGGCGGTACCCGATCCCATCCAGTCACGGTGAGTAAGTCTTGAAGCATATTATTCCTGAATATATCAGATTTAATTATCTTCTTTGGATTCCACTATTGTAAGTTTAGTATTTTTGTAGTACTTTTTATTGGAAGCACGTTGATCATATCCAAGTCCATCCAGTCACTAAAAGTAGGTTTTGAGGGATATTATTATTAAATATCTCAGATCTAATACTCTTCTTTGGATTTTACCAATATAATTATTATTATTTCGTATGTTTACGTAGCCTAATTGTGTAGGTGTCAACATTACATGATTGACACACTACACATTAATTATAATTCATTTATAATTTAATGGTAATAATAAGACTTATAATCGCCGTTGATCCAGTCAAAATCCAAAATCATATAAAAGCTTTTTTTAAATAAATGTGTGTGAATCACCATACATTTTTACTCTTTTGAACTATATGCATATTTAACTACGAAAATATGTTAGGGGTGATGATGGTTGAATTTAGAGGAGATGTACCCGTATTTGCGTAAAGGGCGGGGGGTATAAAATCGTTTAAGAAAGGGACCTACATCCCACTTGCGGGATTTGACAACTGAAGAGGGTATACTTATTGATTAATTTTGTTAATATTTTTGCGTAAAGTCCTACAATTTTATTAGCATTAGTAGTAATGTATTTTGAAAAAATATATAATGTGATCCCTGTCTTTTTTTTACCTGTTAAGGCAGTCCTCATATGTATACTTATAAGGTAGAAACTTGCGTGGAGAGAGGATGGAAAACCATTTAAGAACAACAACAACGTAAGTAAACCCTGTTGGTATTTGAACCCCAATCTCCCCATCACCGACAAACCAAACTAGATAAGACTGTTGACAATGTACACGTTCCCGATGATGAAAGTGAATAAATATTGTTAATGCTTTTTTCTTATAAAAGTAGACAAACTTATCAGATTAAACTGCAAATTTAGTATTTAAGTTTTACAATATTGTAGCTTGTATTTTATTAATAGGAATTTTCTCTACTTTGTTGTTTTTAATCGAGTGCATTATATTTTAATTGTTTTTTCTGCCGTTGTTACAATTTGTCATTAGTTGTCAGTATTTTAAAATTTTAGACATGCAATATAATAATTCGTATTTCCAACAATGCTATGGATACAATTTACAATTAAGCTTATAATGGGTAAGCTTTTGTAATGATATTGGTTTGGATTAATCTAAATTATGTAAAAAGTCATGGATGAAGGTAATTTTTCTTTAAAGTAATATATGTAGATTATCCTTTTAATATTCATCCATGAAAAAACATGCGCTTCTTAGAAACAATGTGAAAAGGATTTAACCACTAAAATATATTTTTTATACCATCCTTCTTGTTAAAATAATAACTGCGTCGATTCTTGTTAAAAGGAACATCTTCATAGTATTTGGCAGAAGACGCCATTTATCTATACCAATAAGAAGCTAGCCTTCACAAAACCTGTCGCCAGGACTCTTTCTATTATTTGGATTTTACACGGTTGATGAGGGGAGAGAAAGGCAAGGGGTATGTTATATATAAACCATTGTGCGTATGTTTAAGGCATCTCCGGGATCCGAACATCTACACCGAGATCTCGCTCACGCACAAGTCAGTCACAGTCTAACACATTATAAAATAAATCACATCAATATCACAAGTGTGCAGTGATATAAAACATTTAATTAAAATATGTACAAGTAATTAACAGGTTTAATTTAAATAAACCGTGTGTGAAATAACATCCATCAACAGTTCTCTTTCTTCAATTATATTAATATAACGATTTAATTAGTGCTCGAACACGGAGCGATAAACAGCTGATTAAACGGTATCTTTTCCGTACAGTGATGATAGGCGATCGATAATGGAGCTATAGACAACCTATACATCATCACATTATTCTTATATCAGGGAATTAATCCGCAGTGTTTCAATCAACGCCCAAAGCGGGGCGATTGATTCCATAGTGTTACAATTGACGCCCAAAGAGAAGCGCGATAAATTCATAGTGTTACACTTTACATGGTTTTCTTTCATGTAATATTTCAACAATACTAAGGTATTGATCTATATCGGGGTTTCCAACTGGTGGTCCACGAAGTTTATTGCGAAAATAATCTACTCTAGTAAAATTTGGTGTTTTATCTGAAAAACGAAAAGTTTTGACTATCGTGGGAACCAATCCATGTCAGCTCCAAATAATGTATTCCTTATATTTGCTCTATTACATTGACTTAGCAAAGAGTATATTTTGTCAGAAAATTCGTTTGATATGTAACTAGACATGTATAAATTATCACTCATTATTTCATTCACAATTAAATACTTTTTCTCATTTTTGCATAGATTTACGGCAGTTATCCGATTATATTGTGGTCCACCACTAAAATCCAAGGGTTGGCCTTCTGGCACGTTTAAGTTGGAAACTTTTGTCATTGGTGTACACTATGTGATTTGATTATTTAGTTTGACCAGCATAGGTGATCACATGGTCTTAGCCTAATCATCAAGACAATCAAATCTTGTTTGATAGTCAAGGGGTAAGATTGGGATTTGATTTTAAGCTGAGTGCGATAAAGGTGGGTTTTTATAAATGGTATCCTACTCCCTTCCTATTAAGATGAGGGTATATATCCTCTAAATTTTCATTTCTGATATCCATATTATTTTGTGTAAATAAATGCGTATATCCCAGATGGATGTGGAGGAAATATAAGAATGTAAAATTTCAAATCTTATGTGTTTTTTAAGAGTCTTGGTTAATATTTAAAATAATTTAATATTGTTTCCTTCATATGTTTTTTTATAAATTTACAAAATTATTTATTCATTAAATTAGACTTTCTTCTAAGCTAATCATAACATTTCCATCCAGTCTCAATCTGTTTTGATCGTTTTGCATAAGCAGATTTTCATAAGTCTTTGTAATGTAATATTCTACTTTATTCTTCACAAAAATGAATAAATATAAAGCTATTTGTAATAAATGAACCAATACTCATTAGTAAACTGCTCATAAATGATTTTTTACCCGAGAAACAAGTATACAGTGTTTATCGTCAGGTAAACCCTAATTAGATATCCATTTTAAACTAAATCGTTAAAGCAACCTGTAAACAAATTTTAAATTTAAACAAATCAACTTTCAGTAAATTACTCTTAATTTAAGAACTAGTGTCTGAATAAAAATCCTAAGCTATAGCCATATTAAATATAAATTTCAAGTTTGAATAAAATTAATTAAATATTTTTTGATCAAGAGCCAGGGACATATATAATTGTTAACTTCATTTTTTGGGGGGTTTGAGGCATATTAGACGAGATGATTCATCAAAATTTCAAGGTTGAAAATTCTTACGATTGCATTATTTTATATTTATATAAGAAAGTAAAAATAGTGATATCCAAATAAAGATTTAAAAAAAATCAAAAAAGTTTGTATATTTGGTCTTAATATTACGGTTATAAAATAGGTGTTTATAATTAAAAAGGAATATAAGTTTACCTAATGATGGTTTAAAATATTTTGGATGTACTTTGATTTTCTTGGTTACATATTATATTTTGTTTTATTTTATGTTGTAAACAATATAAGTTTTTCTTGTGCTTTATTAGTTCAAGTCAAGAATTTTTGTTTGACATTCATAATTTAATTTAATGTTGATGGAGTTATTATTATTATTATTATTATTATTAGCACCGCGTCTTACTACCCGTTCGGGTTATACGAACTTACGCTAAGGTGTAATGGTAGGGTGATTGTGAGATGAAATGAAGGACCTACAGTTTAACGTGGAATCTGAACCACGGTGGAGGCCTGGCATTCCTCACATTCACAAGATTTCTTGTCAGAGGTTAAGGAAGGGTTTGGTAATCAAATAAATCTTTGCCGGGACCGAGGATTGAACCCCGGCCGCCAGCATAGAAGTCTGACACCTTACTCCTAGACCGCCAGGTCACCCACGTGGAGTTATTGAAACAAAACGTGATCTTTAACGTGTTCATCATAATATTTTGAGTAGTAAAATATGAATCTATTGTTATTATCTTTGTTTGAAGAATTTAACAAGTTCGTTCATTTTGAATTATATAAAGTGTTTGATTTTATTTGAAAAATGTGTCTTAATCAACGTAGCTTAGTTTAAAAGTATCATATTATTACCCAAACACACGTTATATCTCTCAATTATATGAAAATGTTTGTTTGTGAGGTTGTGTGTTCACTATACACACTAAAACTGTTAAATTGTATTGATAAATAATTTCATTAATGTGTTCCATACACTCTCAGGACGATAACAGGTAATATTTTTCCGTGTTAAGAGCCAAAAATTGATGGTGTTAAAATTGCATATATTAAATCACGCAATCGATTGTTAATTTATCCTTTATGACCTACTTGATATTTAAATCAAATGCAAATACAAATAGTAACTCCATAATATCGTTAAATCTTAAATACAATCATAGATTATATTAAGGTTTGGTGGTTTGTTTCGTATTCTCATTTTTAGATAGATAAATAGTGTTTCTTTGACAAATAAAAACATATTTTATTCCAAATCTATACTTGATTTGATTTTACATTAATGTAGATACATATTTAAAGAAACATATGATTCTTCCCATTTTGGAATCAATTAAATTCTGGAGTAGCAAAGAAAATAAGAAATAATATGATTAAGAAACTATTTAGTGTATATTTTCGTGTTGACGCTGTAACGTCAAGATCAAGACACTTCCCATAAATAAGTTATCTAGGGATATCTGAAGACGAAATACATCCTGGGTGTATTTTTTTAACTTTTAATAACTAATTCACCCGAACGCCTCAGGCCGTTTAGCTGCCGGTGCGGATTATTTTAAAACCCATTAATATGAATCATAGTATTTTTTATCAAAGTAAACCTAAGAGTATGAAATTATTTTTTAATTATTATTATGGCTAGCTATAAAACCAGAAAATATGTAATAGTAAAGATTAGTGTATGTACTCTTCGTTTACCCTGTAAGAAAGCAGGCATTCCTTGAACTGTTTCATTACGATAGAGGCTATTAGATGGGACCATAGTATAGTCCTTCAAGGTAAGAGTGCTATCTCTAATTGTAAATGAAGTGTACTTAGGAAAACTTAATAGTTTACAAACAGTAGTGTTTTAATTCTTTATATATTTAAAGACTCACATTTAATCAGACTGCGAGACAGCTTATATGGTATATTCTGTAATAAATGTAATAATCTACTTTATCCTTGCTATACTAACCACCCTTTATTTAATATAGTCAATTTATTTATTTTATTTTTGGAAGTTTTTTATGTCTAACTTCTTAGAGTTGTAACTATTTTGAGTGACCCGGTACTCCTAAATTATCATTTATTTAAACAAAGTTTTCTCATGTGGAAGGGTAAAAATTTAAAATATCAGTTTTCATCAAACCTTGCATGTGAAAATGAGTGACAACAGAGTGACAATATCAGGAAGATAATGTTGTGACACACTCCCCCCACCAAACGATACCGTAGGTCATGAACTCCAAGCCATTAGGAGAATTTCGAATCAATAGGCTTACATTCGATTTTCACCTCATTTACATTAGTGATACTTCAAGTCTTGTTATTCAATGAAAGTAAAATAAATGTTAATATAACTGGATATTTAAATGCATACTTAGTTATGCAATAAATTTCGTAGTAGAACATATTTTATAGCTAAGGATTTAAGACTACTTGAAGGAGTGTTTAGATATAGGATCCCCTACAGTTCTTTTAAACCCTAACTACTAAAATACCTAACATGGTTGATTAAATGTTAACTTAGTGAGATATATTCTTGGATCATATCATTTCTCGGTAACGTAGACCTATATTAAATTATTTTTATAAAATTATCACTGGATTTTAAACTGATAGCATCAAGATTATTCTTGGTTGTAATTTAAAAACCTGTTTTATTTCAGTTTTTCCCCGGTTCTGGTATCCAATCACTTTTTAAAGGATGAACTTTTTTTCATCAAACGCTTATAATTTATTGGCATTATCTATAATAATTTTAAAAACAATAACCAGTACCAAAGGAACATTCTTGAAATAGTAATTTATTATGTCTTCGATAACACCTCAAATGGCTGTGGGTATTTGGGGTATAATAAAGGTATCTCTAAGCCTAGTACATATCTACGAATATTATTTGGTCGTCTTGTTAAGCTAGATATTAAACTATGACAGTCTCAAATTCAAGTGTTTTTGGTTGATAGCAATTTCATTAATATATATGAAACTACTAAACTATGTAGTAGGACACAAATACAAATATTATTTTATAGTACTTATTATCATACATAAACAATAGTAGCTCACACTAACGATATATACTTTTACGTTAGAGTATAAATAAATGTATCCTAGATTTTATTATATTTTAATTTTTATAATACTTAGTTTAGAATGTTTGTTTATCACGTAAATCCTTTCATATAGTTATTTCATCTATGCATCATAATTATTATATACGCCATAATAATAGCGTCACATGTGGGGATTAGCAATAAACGAAACCCTTGTCTAGTTTGATTTTCTGGCCTCATGGATGTCGATAGTCTAATCCTGGTCAGGTGTAATGATGTTGGTTTTTCATTGTATCTCCACGTGGCCCGGGGCTACATTTTGCGTATTTTATATCTTACTTTTCTCTACCCAATTAGTGTAATTAGATTGGTAGTCTCCGTACAAGCAGTGAAGCTCAGATTATTAAAATATGATTTTTTTTATAAAGTCCAGCTTTAAATAATATTTAGTAAAATAGTTAAAAGAGCTAAGAATAAAAAATATTCGTCTTGTGAAAACAGAAAATTATTGTTCCTAAAGACCTGAATAAAGGCACTCACAGGCAACATAAATGTTGAAGAGTATAGACGCCGGTTTAGTAAATGTACCCAAGCCATTAGAAGGAAAACTGAAATCGAATTTTTCCCTTTCACTCTCAAATACTTGATCAAAACCTAAAAAACTATGAAGGGAGCTACATATGATGGGACTAGGACATAAACTACCCAAAAGCAATCATATGAACATCAGTCCCAATAAACTCAATGAAAAATGTCTTCGCATTCCTCAGTCTTAAGCCTATTTTTTTTTCTATATATGAATGATATAATGTCTTCAATGTCATATTGTAAATATCACATGCGTGCAGAAGACCTTTAAATATATATTGCCACGGACCGTTATTCAATTAATACAGCTATATAACGAATAAATATAGACCTAGCTGCAATAAATGGGAACAAGCAGTCTACAACTGAATGTGGACCGTTCCCTGCTGACTGACAAACGATTAGGAGAAACCACAGTACAACTGACAGCAATGACTAAAACTTTTGGTGTGATTATTGATGAAAATATTAATTGTACAAATCAGGTAACTTAGATTTGCAAGAAAGTGTATGCCTGCCTACATTCACTGAGAAGGTTGAAGAAATTTATACCAGAAAATGTGTGAATTATCCTTGTCCAAAGCTTAATAATGCCACACTTTGACTAATGCGACGTAGTATACAATAAACATGACAATATTTCTAAGTATTTTAACAAACTGGGTCGGTTAAGAATAAATGAAAGACGAAGAATACACCTATTAGTATTGCTTCACAAAATACTATCCACATCTCAGCCTCAATACCTCTCCTCACGATTCCTATTGCTGACGGATCAACCCACCCGTGCTACTAGATCAGAATTCACTCTACATATGTCTATTCCCATCTCAAACATATGCTCGTTCTTTTACTGACCTGGCATCACAGGCTTGGAACAAACTATATAACTCGACTTGCTATCTGACATCCAAAGTTTACCTCAAGCTTGCGGTCACGCCATTTATCTGGTCTAGTAAGATAAACTGAGTTTTTGAAGCTACTTGAGCTTTAAATGCGTGTATGAATGAGCACGCGAATGGTTTTCTACTTAAATCTGAGTATTCCTTTATTTAAAATGTGTTTGTTTCTCAATAAATGTAATATTGTATGTTGTATTAAACGCCAGCTAAGGGGAAGGCTAACGCCCTAACTTCGCCAGATAAATAAAGGATAGTATTAGTATTATTTTAATAATTATTTTTGTTCAAACTAATTATATCAGAATTAATGTAACTAAGATTTGTTTTTAATTATGGTTTGGCTCTTACAATATTCGTGGTAGAATCCATGTAACAATTGAACCAGTAGCTAAAAGTATTTGACAAATTTTTGTAGCTATGGAATCTTAGTAAGAATAACAGAATTTAAACATATTTATAGCAATTTAAATTAAATAAATACTGTAATATAAAGTAGTTTGGATCTATATTTATAGCTTTATACCACACTACCCGTTTAGTATATATTATGTTTATGTTAATTGCACTATATTTTAGGGATTAGAGCTCTAAAGCTTAAAGAAAATTCACCAGAAATGGAGTGGAGTGAAAGTAGAAACACTACTTGGGGAGAGGGTGGGG